>JAESUZ010001110.1:0-42274 GCA_017311185.1 Proteles cristata cristata | reverse complement strand
CCTCCCCATTTCCCCCCTTCTTCTCCCCACGGTCCTCCTTTAATTTCCTCCTAATCCTCCTATACGTGCAAACATATGGTAGCTCTCCTCTGCCTGACTTATTTCGCTCAGCGTAACACCCTCAAGATCCATCCATGTTGCTACAAATTCCAATCATTTTCATTGCCATGTAGTATTCCATTGTATAGATAAACCACATCCTTTTGATCCATTCATAAGATGATGAACACTTAGGCTCTTTCCATGTTTTGGCTATTGCTGAGAGTGCTGCTATGAACATTGGGGTCCATGTGCCCCTATGCATCACCACTCCTGTATCCTTTGGGTAAATTCCTAGCAGTGCTATTGCTGAGTCATAGGGGAGTTCTATTGTTAATTTTTTGAGGAACCACCACACTGTTTTCCAGAGGGGCTGTACCAGTTTACATTCCCACCAACAGTATAGGAGGGTGCCCATTAACGTCTGGAATTTTGAAGCCTCCAGCTTTGCTTTTCTTTTTCAAGATTGCTTTGGCTATTTGGGGTCCTTCATGGTTCCTTACAAATTTGAAGATTTTTTTTCTAGCTCTGTGAAAAATGCTGGTGGTATTTTTACAGGGATTGCATTAAATGTGCAGATTACTTTGGGTAATATAGACACTTTAGCAAAAATTTTTTCCAATCCATGAGTATGGAAGGTCTTTCCATTTCTTTGGGTCCTCTTCAATTTCTTCATCAGTGTTTTATAGTTTTCAGACTACATAATTTTATCTTTTTGGTTAGGTTTATTACTAAGTATGTAATGGTTTTTGGTGCAATTGTAAATGGGATTGATGCCTTGATTTCCATTTTTGCTGCTGCATTATTGATATATAGCAGTGTAACTTATTTCTTTATGTTGATTTTGTACCTGCAACTTTACTGAATTTGTGTATCGGGTCTAGTGATTTTTTTGGTGGAATTTTTCATGTTTTCTATTTGGAATATCATACCCTCTACAAATAGTGAATGATTGACTTCTTCCTTGATGATTTGGATGCCTTTTTATTTCTTTGTGTTCTCTGATGGCTGAGGCTAGGACTTCCAGTACTAAGTTAAATAACAGTGGTGAAAGTGGACATCCTTGTCTTATTCATGACCATAGAGAAAAAGCTATCAGTGTTTCTCCACTGAGGATGAAATTAGCTGAGAGTTATTCATATATGGCATTTATGATATTGAGGTATGTTCCCTCTATGCCTACTTTGTTGAGGGTTTTATCAAAACTTGATGCTGTACTTTGTCAAATGCTTTTTCTGTATTTACTGAGATGATAATATTGTTCACACCCTCTCTTTAATTAATGTGATATATCACATTGATTTGTGAATATTGAACCACTTTGCATCCCAGGAATAAATCCCACTTGATTGTGGTGAATGATCCCTTTAATACACTGTTGGATTCTATTTACTAGTAGATTTTTGAGAATTTTTGCATCTTTGTTCATAAGAGATGTGGGCCTGTACTTCTCCTTTTTAGTGGGATCTTTGTTGATGTTGGAATCAAGGTAATGCTGGCTTCTTAGAAGGAGTTTGGAAGTTTTCTTTCAGTTTTTATTTTTTAGAATAGTTTTATAGGGCTAAATGTTTGATTGAATTCCCTGGAAAATCATCTGACCCTGGAATTTTGTTTGTTGGGAGATTTTTGATAACTGATTAAATTTCCTTGCTGGTTATAGGTCTGTTCAAGTTTTCTATTTCTTGCTGTTTCAGTTTTGTTAGTATATATGTTTCTAGGATCATTCATTTCTTTCAGATTTCTCAGTTTGTTGGCATATAGTTTTTCATAATATTCACAATTCTTTTTTTGCATTTCTGTGGTGTTGGTTGTGATTTATCCTCTCTCATCACTGATTTTATTTATTTGGGTCCTTTCTTTTTTTCTTTTTCATATGCCTGACTACAGGTTGATCAATTTCGTTAACTTTTTCTTTACAATTTTTTTTACATTTATTTATTATTGAGAGACAGAGAGAGATAGAATGCAAGCGGGGGAGTGGTAGAAGGAGAAAGAGACACAGAATCCAAAGCAGACTCCAGGCTCTGAGCAAGCTGTCAGCACAGAGCCCAATGCGGGGCTTGAACTCATGACTTGAGCTAAAGTCAGAAGTTGAATCGACTGAGCCACCCACGTGCCCCTTTATTAACTTTTTCAAAGAACAATCTCCTGGTTTATTGATCTGTTCCACTGTGCTTTTGTTTGTTTGTTTGTTTCAGTGTCATTTACTTCATCTCTTTAATTTAAATTCAAGTTAGTTAACATATTGAAACCAATATAGTATTGGTTTCAGGAGTAGAATCAGGTGATTCATCACTTCCATATAGCACCCAGTGCCCGTCCGAACATGTGCCCTCTTTAACGCCCATCACCCATTTAGCCTATTCGCACACCCATCTCCCTTCTTTCAACCCTCAGTTTGTTCTTTGTATTTAATAGTTTTTTATGGTTTTCTTCTCTCTCTGTTTATATCTTATTATTCCTTCTCTTCCCCTATGTTCACCTTTTTTATTTCTTAATTTCCACATATGAGTGAAATAGTATATTTGTCTTTTTTTTGACTGACTTATTTTGCTTAGCATAATACACTCGTTCCATTCATGTTTTTGCAAATGGCAAGATTTCATTATTTTTTATCGAAGAGTACCAGTCCATTGTATATAAATACATCTTTTATACCCATTCATCAGTTGATGGACATTTGGGCTTTTCCCATAATTTGGATGTTGTTGTTATCGCTGCTATAAACATTGTGGTGGGTGTGTCCCTTTGAATCAGCATTTTTTTACACTTTGGATAAATACCTAGTAGTACAATTGCTGGGTCTTAGGGTCCTTGTACTTTTAGTTTTTTGAGGAACCTGCATACTGTTTTCCAGAGTGGCTGAAACAGTTTGCATTCCACCAACAGTGCAAAAGTGTTCCTCTTTCTTTGATACTCACCAACATCTGTTGTTTCTAGAGTTCTGCTCTACTTGTTATTATTTCCCTTTTTCTGCTGGATTTTGGCTTCATTTCCTTTTCTGGTTCTAACTCCTTTAGGTGTAAGGGTAGGTTGCATATTTGAGATTTTACTTATTTCTTGACATAGCTCTATTACTATGTACTTCCCTCTTATGACTGCTTTTGCTGCATCTCAAAGGTTTTCCACCAGTGTGGTTTCATTTTCATTTGTTTTCATGTATTTTTCAATTTTTTCTTTAATTTCCTCCTTGACCCTTTCATTCTCAGTAACTTGTTCTTTCACCTGCATTCTTTATAAACATGTTCTTTAACCAAAACTGAAATAAGAAGAAATAGAAAACTTCCACAGACTGATAACATCTTTTAACCTTGTGGTCTTACCAAATTTGTTTTTCTTGTGCTTAAGTTCAATTTTCATATTGCTGTGGTTTGAAAATATGCAAGGTATAATCTAAATCTTTTTGTACTTGTTGAGGTCTGATTTGTGATGTAGTAAATCAACAGTTTTGGAAAATTGTCCCATGTGCATTCAAAAAGAATGTGTGTTCTGCTTTAGGATGAAATGTTCAGAATATATTTGTCAAGTCCATCTGGTTCAGGGTGTCATTCAAAACCAGCTTTTTTTTGTAGATTTTCTGCTTAGATGATCTGTCCAATGATGTAAGTGGGGTGTTAAAGTCCCCTACTATTGTACTATTATCAATGAAATACTTTATGTTTGTTATGTTTTGTTTTATTCTCACAATTTGAGGGCATATATATTTATAATTGTTAGATCTTTTTGTTGGATAAATCCCTTTATTATAATGTGTTGTCTTTCTTGATCTCTTGTTACAGTCTTTGGTTTAAAAATATATTCTGTCTGATAAGTATTGTTATTCTGGCTTTCTTTTGACATCCTTTTGCATGGTTAATGTTTCTCCCTCTCCCCATTTTCAACCTGCAGGGGTTTTATGTCTAAAATGAGTCTCTTGTATGGAGTATATAGATAGATGTTTTTATTTAATGCTTCTGAAACCCTGTGTCCTTTGATTAGAGCATTTATTCCATTTATATTCAAAGTGATTATTGAGAGATGTGAATTTAGTGCCATTGAATTATTGTTAAATATTTTTTTCTGTGTATTTTCTTTATTCCTTTCTGATCTTTGTCACTTTTGGCCTTCCCATCTCACTCAAGGAGACCTCTTCAATATTTCTTGCAGGGCTGGTATACTGATCATGAACTCCTTTAGTTTTGTTTGTCTGGGAAACTCTTTATTTTTCCTTATATTCTGAATTATAATCTTGCTGGATAGAGTATTTTTGGCTGCCTATTTTCCTCAATAAGCATCTTTTATGTATCATGCCATGCCCTTCTTGCCTGCCATATTCTGTTGAGACATCTGCTGCTAACTTTATTTTTCTTCTCTTGTAAGTTAGGGACTTCTTTTTCTTGATGCTTTTTGGATTTTTTTTTATCCCTACATTTTGCAAATTTAACTATAATATGTCTTGGTGTTGACCTGCTTTCCATTGACTTTCTTTTTATCCCATGTTTTGCCTAAGACTTGTGAACCTTGTTATTTAAGATAGCAACTAACGTCTAAGCCACAGCTGAGTTACAATAGTCACCAAACATATTAAGGATGCCTGGTGTTATGCTAGTGTTTTCCCAGCTTTTAGTCTTTACGCCCACTCCTTATCATCCTTCCTTCAAAGAAACAAAGTCCCTATTGCAAAGGTACTGTGACATCGTTCCTAACCTTCATCTATTGAAATTAATCTGTTACTCCAAAACATCTGTAAATCTATAAATTCCAAGAAGTTGCATATTTTTATTTCACCGCATGAAACCAATTTCTAGTACATTTTATTTTTATTTTTGTTATGTGTTTTAAAGATATCTTTGTTTATGTCCAGACTTACCTGCACCATTCTATGAGTGAGGTAGAATGGAAGCAGTTAAAGGGGAAAATTTGCTTCCCATATGAAACAGTTAAGTTGCAACTGAAGTCACTTCTAAGCAAAATTGTAAAACAGTGGTGCATAATGTGAAGCATGCTCGATGTAATTAATGTACTTTCGAACCTCTTGCTCAAGCTGTGCTTCTCTTTTGGTTCTATGATCTCATGCGCTTCACTGAATGAGACACAGGCTTTATTGTTCTAATTTTCTGGGTTAGCTTGTTTTAAATCAGGATAATTACAATAGGTCTGTGTGAGCTACCTGTTATCTAATTATTTCCCCCCTAATGAAGGCAGTGAAAATAGAATGGCAAGTACATAGTACATTAAAAAAAAAAAAAAGAAAAGAAAAGAAAAAGAACTACAAGGAGGAGTTAAGATGGCAAAGTGGTAGGGAGACCCAATGTTTTCCTAGTCCCTTGAACACAGCTAGGTAAATATCAAATCATTCTGAAAATCCAAGAAATAGATCTGAGGACCGAGAAAACTATAGGGAGAAAAGAGGCCACAATGTGGAAGGTAGGAGGTGCAGAGTCATGATTTGAGGGAGAAAAGAATCACAGGTACTGTGGAGGGCAGGGAGCCCTGATCATGGAGAGAGAAGGAGACAGAGAGAGAGAGAGAGAGAGAGAGAGAGAGAGCATTGAACAAGGGATTGCACAAGTAAAACACTTCCCCAAAACTTTTGACAGGGAAAACAAGAGGGGCCAATTATTGCAAGTTTTTATAAGCTGTGGATTTCAAAGACTGAAGTTTTAGAAGTCCGTGCCATCACTGGTGTGGAGCCTGACCAACACAGTGGTGCTCCAGTGGAGAAGGAAGGCTGAGGCTCGGGAGTAGACTGCATGGTCTGAGGATCTCCTGAGTCACACTAGGAGAGACGGTTTACCTTCTTGTAATGCATTTGGGAGAAATGGCACTGTATCTCTGGGAACAAAAGACCCACTGTGCCATTGAGCTGCCCCATTGAATATCACAGGGACAAAGACACCTGCTGAGGGCAGCTAACCTGGATGTTATATTTTTGCTGTACTTTACCATAAATTCCATTGCCCTGCATGTTTGTGGGCTGTCCATCTGGAACAAACTAGCACCAGCCACCGCAAAGCAAGACCCACCCCCAGAGGATCAGTGCAAGTATGCACCATGCCAGGTCCCTAAAATTTGGAGTTTTGAAACACAGCAACACATCTGAGAGAAAACAAAGGAACACCGCACTGCAGAGTGGGCAGGAGGCCTGTAACAAATGCGTGAAGAAAGGAATCTAAAGGAAGTCTGGGGCAAGTGAAGGGCAATTATCCAGACTTCTGCAAGGATTGCTGAACAATGGCAGGCATGAACTCCTCTTTCCAGAGACAAGGGAGTGGATAGACAATATTTATTGCCCCCACCTCTCAGCACATAAAGACATTACCGACCAACCAGCTAGGTGCCCACAGTAGAGGGTTGAGCTGTTATACCAAGCTTCTCTCCCCTGTGTTCTGCAGATTCTTCTTCTTCTTCTTTTTTTTTTTTTTAAAGCAGACGTACCTGAGAGCCAGAACAGCAGCAGGCCTTTCCCACAGAAAACCAGCAAGAACTCCCCAACATGCACCAAGTCTAATGACCATGGATTATTAGACCAGAGTGCTGTAAATCTTCTGCCCAATAGAAACAAGATCTAGCCTCTTTTAACAAGCAGATCAAAGCACACCTAATTAAAAAACACCACACACTGGACAAGGTCCAAACACTCCCCACTGCAGGCAAGAAGAAACGCTGCAGAGGACTGACCTAAGAGAAAGAGCAGCTAAACACAACAACAAAGTACACACAGCATACACCAGAAACGTTGCTGAGGCAGCAGGACATGGACAGTATACGACCTCTTATTAATATAGTCATTATTCTCAGGAGTAAGAAACATAGTACCATTTCCTACAAGACAGAAGATACATAGACAAAATCCCAACATGAGGGATTTCATTCCCGAAAAAAGATCAGGAAAATGTCATGGTCAGTGTTCTAATCAAAACAGTTATAAATAATATGCCTGAAACATAATTTAAAACAATTATATGGACACTAACCAGGTTGAGAAAAGCATATAAGACACCAAGGAGTCCCTTACCATATACATTAAAGGCCTAAAAACTAGTTAAACCAAAACAAAAATGCTATAACTGAGATGTGAAACAGACTGTATGTAATGACCACAAAGATGGACAGAGTAGAGGAATTAATCAGTGATACAGAAGATAAAATAATGAAAAAATAATGAAGCTGAAACACATAAGTAGCTTAGTTAAGTGTCTAACTCTTAATTTCAGTTCAGGTCATAATCTCATGGTTTGTGTGGTCGAGCCCCGCATCGGTCTCTATGCTGTGCAGAGCATACTTTGGATTCTCTCTCCCTCCTTATCTCTCTCAAAATAAATAAATAAATATTAAAAACAGAAAATAATGAAGCTGAAAAGAAGAAGGAAAGAAAAATATTGGATCACTAATCATTAGGGACTTCATAAAGCATCATAACATACCTATCATAAGAGTCCCAAAAAAAGAAAAAAGGAAAAAGGGGCAGAATGTTTTTTGAGGAAATTATAGCTGAAAACTTCCCTAATCTGGGGAAGAAAGTAACCATCCATAACCAGAAGACACAGAGAACTCCCATCAATATCAACAAAAGCAGGACAACAAGAAGACATAGTGTACTTATAAGGAAAGACAAATGAGGTTAGCAGCAGATCTCTCCACAGGAACTTGGCAGGTCAAAAGGGAGTGGCATGATATTCAGTGTGCTGAATGGAAAAAAAAAATGCAGCAATTAATACTTTATCCAGAAAAGCTGTCATTCAGAGTAGAAGGAGAGATAAAGAATTTCTCAGACAAACAAAAACTGAAGGAGTATGTGACCACTAACCCAGCCAGGGGACACTTTGAGTGGGAACGAAAGACTAAAAGCAACAAAGACTAGAAATGAACAGAGAAAATCTCAAGAAACAATAACTTTACAGGAAATACAATGGCACAAAATTCATATATTTCAGTAATCATTATGAATATAAATGAAATAAATGTTCCAATCAAAAGACATAAGATATTAGAATGGATTTTAAAGAAAGAAGACTAACCTATATGCTCCTATAAGATATTCACTTTAGACCTAAAGACGCCTACAGACTGAAAGTGAGGAAGTGGAGAACCATTTATCATGCTAATGGTTGTCAAAAGTAAACTGGAGTAGCCATGCTTAAATCAAACAAACTAGATTATTGACCAAATATTGTAGCAAGAAATGAATAAAGGCAATATATCATAATAAAGGGGACTATCCAATTACAAAATCTAACAATTGTAAATATATATATATCCTCAACTTGAGAGCACCCATCTATATAAACCAACTGATAACAAACAAACAACAAACAAACAAACAAAAACCACACACTGTTAATGGTACAATGACAGTATGGGACTTCAACACCCCACTTAGAGCAATGAGAAGATAATCTAAACAGAAATTCAACAAGAAAACAGTGGCTTTGAATGGCATCCTACATCAGATGGATTTAGCAAATATATTCAGAATATTTTTTCCTAAAGCAGCAGAATACACTTTTTTTTTTGAGTGCACATGGAACAGTCTCCTGAATAGATCGTGTACTAGGTCACAAACGAGGCCTTGCCAAATACCAAAAGATTGAGATTATACTATATATATTTCTTCACCACAATGTTATGAAACTTGAAGTTAAGCACAAGAAAAAATTTGGAAAGCTTTCATATACATGGAGGTTAAAGAACATCCTTCTAAAGAATGAATGGCTGAACCAGGAAATTAAAGGAGAAATTTAAAAAATACATGGAAGAAAATGAAAATGAAAACAAACAATCCAAAACCTTTGGGATGTAGCAAAAGCACTCTTAAGAGAGTAGTATAGAGCAATACATGTCTACCTCAAAAAGCACGAAAAGTCTCAAATACACAACCTAACTTTACACCTAAAGAAATGAGAAAAGGAACCACAAATAAAGTCTAAAACGAGCAGAAGAAAGGAAAGAATAAAAATTAAAGCAAAAATAAATGATATAGAAATAACAACAAAACAACAGTAGAACAAATCAATGAAACTAAAAGCTGACTCTTTGAAACAATTAATAAAATTGATAAACGCCTCACCAGACTTATCAAAAAAAGAAAAAAAGAGAAAGTATCCAAATAATTAAAACAACACATGAAAGAGGAGAGATCACAACCAACACCACAGAATCACAAACAATCACAAGAGAATATTATGAAAAACTATATGCCAACAACTTTGGAATCTGTAAGAAATAGGTAAGTTCCTAGAAACATAAACTACCAAAACTGAAACAGGGAGAAATAGAACATTTGAACATACCTATAACCAGCAAACAAATTGAACCAGCAAAAAAACAAAAACAAAAACAAAAAAAACAAAAAAAAAAAAACCTCCCAACAAACAAAAGTCCAGGGCCAGATGGTATCCCAGGGGAATTCTACCAAACATCAAAAGAAGAGTTAATATTTATTCTCAACCTATTACAAAAAAAAAAAAAAAGGATTGGAAAGAAAACTTCCAAGTACATTCTACAAGTCCAGCATTACGTTGATTCCAAAACCAGACAAAGACCCCACTAAAAAAGATAATTACAAGACATGATCCCAGATGAATAGGGATGGAAACATTCTCAACAAGACACTAGCAAAGTGATTCCAACAGTACACTGAAAATTCACCATGATCAAATGGGCTTTATACTTGAGTTGCAAATGTGGTTCAATATTCACATATCCATCAGTGTGATAAACCGCATTAACAAAAGAAATGATAAGAACCTTATGATCCTCTCAATAGATACAGAAAATGCATTTGTCAAAATACAGCATCCATTCTTGATAAAAAACCCTCAACAACGTAAGGATAGAGAGAATACACTTCAACATCATAAAGGGCATATACAGAAGACCCACAGCTAATATCTTCAATGGGGAAAAACAGAGCTTTTTCTTTATGGTCAGGAACAAGACAGGGATGTCCACTCTTATCATTGTGATTTAGCAGAGTACTAGAATTCCCAACTTTAGAAATCAGACAACAACAAAAAAATAAAAAGCATCAAACTGGTAAGGAAAAAGTCAATCACTATTCACAAAGGACATAATACTTTATGTAGTAAATCCGAAGGTCTCCACCAAAACATTGCGAGAATTGATACATTAAGGTCCATGAATTTAGTAAAGTGTCAGGATACAAAATTAATGTACAAAAATCTTTTAGATTTCTATACACCAATCATGAAGCAGCAGAAGGAGAAATCAAGGAATTGATTCTATTTACAATGTACCAAAAAACATAAGATATCTAGGAATAAACCTATACAAAGAAGTAAAAGATCTTTACTCTTAAAATTATAGAATATTGGGGGGCCTGGGTGGCTTAGTCGGTTAAGCGTCCGAGTTTTGCTTAGGTCATGATCTCGCGGTTCGTGGGTTCGAGCCCCGCGTCGGGCTCTGTGCTGACTGCCAGCTCAGAGCCTGGAGCCTGTTTTAGTCTGTGACTCCCTCTCTGACCCTCCCCTGCTCACGCTGTCTCTCTCTCTCTCTCCTAGAAATAAATAAAAAACATTTAAAAAAAATTTTTTAAAAATATAGAATACTATTAAAGAAACTAAAGATAACACAGTGAAATGGAAAAATATTCCATGCTCATGGATTGGAAGAGCAAATATCATTAGAATTTGTATACTACCCAGTGCAATCTACTCGTTCAATGCAAACCCTATCAAGTAACACCAGCACATTTCACAGAGGTAGAACAAACAATATTAAAAATTTTATGGAACCACAAAAGAACTCAAATAACCAAAGCAATCTTAAAAATGAAAAACAAAGATGAAGGAATAATATTTCTGGACTTCATGCTATTTTACAAAGCTGTAGTCATCAAGACAGTATGGCATTGGTTCTACAACAAACATACAGATCAATAGAACAGAGTGGAAACCCTGGAAATGGACCCACAAATATATGGCCAAATAATATTTGACAAAGCAGGGGGAAATATGCAATGGAAAAACAGTCTCTTCAACAAAAGGCATTGGGCAACCTGGACAGTCACATGCGCCAGAAAGAAACTGGACAAATTTCTTACACCATACACAAATATAAATTCAAAATGAATGAAAGACCTAAATGTAACACAGGAATCCATCAAAATCTTAAAGGAAAACAGAGTCAAAGCAGTCACTTTGACAACAACCATAGGAACTACTAGTAGACACATCTCGGGAAGAAAGGGAAAGAAAAAACAAAAATGAAATATTGGGACTTCATTAAGATAGAAAGTTTTGGGAGGAGGGGCCAACATGGCTGAGAAGAAGGGGGATCTGAACTTCCCATATCTCTCAAACGAATAAGGGTTGAAGCCAAAGTCTTTGAAGTCCAAGAGTCTGGGGGGACAAGAGACTCTGTCACTACCAGGAGACACCGGGACAACCTGATAGACCATAGGTGGGTGCCTGCAAACTGGGAGAGATAAAATAGGCCATGTAGGCATGTCCTGGAGTGCTGCAGGACAGGACAAATTCTGCCTACGTCCACCACTTCCTGGATGGGTGGCTAGGTCAGGGGAGCGGTCCACAGTAGGAGAAAGTGATCCCATCTCTGAAGTGCTGCTGGACAGGTCAAAACCAGCCAGAACCACATATCGGACAGCATAGAAAGGAACTTCCCCAGTACCGGGGTACACAGAGGGGGAGTTTGAATCCTAGCCAAGCCCCAGGGCACAGGAGTTGACCGAGTGAGAAAGACTGCCTCATCTGTGCCTGCGCCACAGTGAGGATCATTCGAAAGGAGTGATTTGGGACTTGGTGTCAGTGGAGAAGAGACTGGGGGTCTTCATTTTTCTCCCCACTACCACCAAGGTGGGGCCTCAGGGATCAGTTCTCAGGGCCCAGAGTGAATGCGGGACCCATCTACACCAAACTACAGCCCACTGCACTGGGTAACTGCATATCTACTGGAGCAGGATAGATGGTGAAGAACCAGATGGCTCCCTTCTCCAGACCAACACTGTTGCATTGCCTGGATTAATTCTCAGACAATTCTTGTTATTTAGATGTATTCTTCCTTTGTTTCCTCCTTCTTATTTCTTCCCTCCTCTAGTTTGGTTACTCTGGTTGTTGGTTTATTTAAGAAGATATATTTAATCCATTCTCTTGATACATGTTCTACACCTTCTTCTTTGCCTTCCTTTCTCTCATGTTTATGTTTTCTTTTCCCCCACCTCTGTCATTTCACTATTTGTATGTCCTCTTCCATCATCACCACCTCCAACTTGTTATTTATTTGTACCTGGTGTTTCTAGTTTTTTGCTTTCCAATGGTTTTTGTTTGTTTGTTTGTTTGTCTGTCTGTCTGTCTGTTTTCCTTTCCAAGGCTACTTCAAGGAACAAATAAAGTCACACCTGGTGGAGGGTCCAAAACATGACTACAAATAAAGAAATAAAATAACCAAAGGCACAACAACAGAGAACAAATAACACTCACACACACAAACAAAAAAAAAAAAAACACTTCTTGAACAGTCAGGCCCTGGACAGTGCATGACCCTCCTTTAATATAGCAGTGCTCACAGATGCAGAGCATATAATAAGTTTTAAAACTCATAAGGGATGGATGTGGGGGGAGGGGGGATGAGCATGGAGGAGGACACTTGTGTGGATGAGCACTGAGTGTTATGTGGAAACTAATTTGACAATAAACTATTTGTAAAAAAAAATAAAATAAAACTCATAAGGAACAGAAAACTAGCAAAAATGATGAAACAGAAGAATTTTCCTCAAAAGAAATTCCAGGAAGAAGGGACAGAGAAATAATTGATCAAAACAGATATAAGCAACATAACTGAACAAGAGTTTAGAATGATAGTCATAAGATTAATCTTTGAGATTGAAAAAATCAAAGAAAACAGCAGAGAATCTATTGCTACATCGATCAAGGAACTGTAAAATAATCGTGATGCATTAAAAAATGCTATAAATGCAGTGTAAAATAAATTGGAGGTGGCCACTGGGTGGATTGAAGAAGCAGATGGGAGAATAGGTGAATTAGAAGACAAAAATATGGAAAAAAGAGAAGCTGGGGAAAAGAGAGAAAAAAAAAACAAGATCATAAGGGAAGAATTAGAGAACTAAGTGATTCAATCAAATGGAACAATATCTGTATCATATGAATTCCTAAATAAGAAGAGAAAGAGAAAGGGGCTAAAGGGGCATTTGAACAAATCGTAGCTGACAACTTCTCCAATCTAGGGAAGGAAACAGGCATTGAAATCCAAGAGAAGTCCCTTCAGACGTAATCTGAATCGATCTTCTGCACAACATATCATTGTGAAACTGGCAAAATACAAGGATAAAGAGAAAATTCTGAAAACAGCTAAGGATAAATGGGTCTTAACATACAAAGGTAGACACATAAGGGTATTAGCACACCTATCTCCTGAAACTTGGCAGACCAGAAAGGAGTGGCAGGAATTCTTCAATGTGATGAACAGGAAAAATATGCAGCCAAGAATTCTTTATCTAGCAAGTCGGTTATTCAGAATAGGAGAGAAAAACGTTTTCCCAAACAAACAAAAACTGAAGAATTTTTCACCACTAAACTAGCCCTAAAAGAGACCATAATGGGGAATCTGTGAGTGTAATGTTGCAAGGACCACAAAGTACCAGAGACATCACTACACGCATGAAATCTACAAATAACACAATGATTCTAAACCCATTTATTTCTACAATAACAGTGAATGTAAAATGGACTAAATACTCCAGTCAAAGGAAATAGAGTATTAGAATGGATTAAAAAAAAAGACTCATTTATTTTCTGTCTAAAACAGATTCATTTTAGACCTGAGGACACCTTCAGATTGAAAGTGAAAGGACAGAGAACTATCTAACATGCTACTGGTAATAAAAAGAAAGCTGGAGTAGCCATACTTATATCAGACAAAGTAGACTTTAAATTAAAAGCTGTAAAAAGAGATGAAGAAGGGCATTATATAACAATTACAGCGACTATCCATCAAGAAGAGCTAACAATTGTAAATGTCTATGCACCCAATTCGTAACACCCAAATATATAAACACAAACATAAGCAATATTATTGGTAAGATGTGGTAGTTTCAGGGGACTTTAATACTCCATTTAAACCAATGGACATATCATCTAGACAGAAAATCAGTAAAGAAACAATGGCCCTGAATGATGCACTGGGCCCCATGGACTTGACAGATATATTTAGAACTCTACATCCTGGAGCAGCAGAATATACTTTCTTCACGAGTGTACAAGGAACATTTCCCAAGATAGGTCTCACACTGAGTCACAACACAGCCCACAATAAATATAAAAGAATTGAGATCATACCATGCACACTTCCAGATCACAATGCTATGAAACTTGAAGTCAGCTACAGGAAAAAGTATGGAAAACCACCAAAGCATGTAGGTTAAAGAACACCCTACTAAAGAACAAATGGGGAGAAGAAATTTAAAAATATATGGAAACAAATGAAAATGAAAACAAAACGGTCCAAACCCTTTGGGATGCAGGAAAGGCAGTCCTAAGAGGAAAATACATTGCAACCCAGGACTATATCAATAAACAAGAAAAATCCCAAATACAAAATCTAACAGCACACCTAAAGGAACCAGAGCAGAAAGCACCCTAGACACAGCAGAAGAAGAAAAATAATAAATACCAGAGAAGAAATATACAATACAGATTCCAAGAAAACAATAGAACAGTAAATGAAACTAAGAGTTGGTTTTTTGAAAAACTAAACAAAATTGCTAAACGTCTAGCCAGACTTATAAAAAAGAAAAGAGAGAGGAACCAAATAGATAAAGTCACGACTGAAAATGGATTTATTATAACCAACATCTCAGAAATATAAGCAATTATCAGAAAATACTATGAAAAATTATATGTCAACAAACTGAAGAGCCTGGAAGAAATGGACAAGTTCCCAAACACCCACGCAGTACTAAAACTCTAATGGGAAGAACTAGAAAATTTGAACAGACTCATAACTAGTGAAGAAATTGAATCAGCTATCAAAAATCTCTCAACAAATATGAGTCCTAGGGACGCTTGGGTAGCTCAGTCTGTTAAGCGTCCGACTTTGGCTCAGGTCATGACCTCACAGTTCGTGAGTTCAAGCCCCGCATCGGGCTCTGTGCTGACAGCTAGCTCAGAGCCTGGAGCCTGCTTCAGATTCTGTATCTCCCTCTCTCTCTGACCCTCCCCTGCTCATGCTGCCTCTCTCTCAGAAATCAATTAAAAAAAAAAAAAGAGTCCTAGACCAAATGGCTTCCCTGGGGAATTCTACCAGACATTTAAAGTTGAGTACATACCCATTCTTCTCAAGCTGTTCCAAAAATACAGGAATGAAAAGAAAACTTTTGACTCATTCTATGAAGCCAGCATTATTTTGATTCTCAAATCAGACAGAGGTCAACAAAAAAGGAGAACTGCAGGCCAATATCCTTGAAGAAAATGGACGCAAAAATTCTCAACAAGATACAAGGAAATTGAATTCAACAGTATATTAAAAGAATTATCCACCATGATCAAGTGTGATTCATTCCTGGGATGCAGGGCTGGTTCAATATTTGCAAATCAATCAATGTGATACATCACATTAATAAAAGAAAGAATAAGAACCATATGATCCTGTCAATAGATGAAGAAATAGCATTCAACAAAATAAGCATTCTTTCTTAATAAAAACCCTAAAGAAAATCGGGAAAGAAGGAACACACTTAAACATCATAAAAGCCATTTAGGGGAAGCCCACAGCTAATATCATCCTCAAGGGGAAAAATTGAGGGCTTTCCCCCTGAGATCAGGAACACGACAAAGATATGTACTCTCACCACTGTTGTTTTCCATAGTGCTGAAAGTCCTAATATCAGCATGTGACAAAAAAAAAAATGAAATAAAAAGCATCAAAATTGGCAAAGAAGAAGTCAAACTTTCACTTTTTGCAGACAACATGCCACTCTACATGGAAAATCTGACAGACTTCACCAGAAGTCTGCTAGAACTGATACATGAATTCAGCAAAGTCGCAGGGTCAAAATCAACGTACAGAAATTGATTGCATTTATACTCCAATAATGAAGCAACAGAAAGAGAAATAAAGAAACTGATCCCATTCATAATTGCACCAAAAACAATAAAATAACTAGGAATAAATCTAACCAAAGATGTAAAAGATCTTATGCTGAGAACTGTAGAAAACTTATGAAAGAAATTGAAGAAGACAAAAAGAAATGGAAAAACATTCCATGCTCATGGGATAGAAGAATAAATATTGTTAAAATGTAAAAACTACCCAAAGCAATCTACACATTCAGGGCAATCCCAATCAAAATCACGGGCATTCTTCTCAAAGCAAGAACAAGCAATCCTAAAATTTTTATGGAATCACCAAAGACCTCAGATAACCAAAATAATATTGAAGAAGAAAACAAAAATGAGTGCCATCGCAAACACAGACTTTAGCCTGTACTACAAAGCTGTAATCATTAAGACAGTATGGTACTGGCACAAAAACAGACACATCGACCAATGGAATAGAATAGAGAACTCAGAATTGGACCCACAAATGTATGGCCAACTAATCACTGACAAAGCAGGAAAGAGTATCCAGTGGAAAAGAGTCTCTTCAAAAAGTGGTGTTGGGGAAACTGAACAGCAACATACACCAGAATGAAACTGTACCACTTTCTTACACCATACACAAAAATAAATTCAAAATGGATGAAGGAACTGAATGTGAGACAGGAAACCATCAAAACCTTAGAGGAGAAAGTAGGAAGCAACCCCTTTGACCTCAGCCACTGCAATTTCTTACTCGACACATCTCCAAAGGCAAAAGAATTAAAAGCCAAAAATGAACTATTGGGACTTCATCAAGATAAAACGTTTCTGCACTGCAAAGGAAACAATCAACAAAACTAAATGGCAACCAACGGAATGAGAAAAGATACTTGCAAATGTCATATCTGATAAAGAGCTAATGTCCAAAATCTATAAAGAACTCATCAAAATCAACCCCCCAAAAGTAAATAATCCAGTGAAAAATGGGCAGAAAACACGAATAGACACTTTTCTAAAGAAGACATCCAGATGGCCAACAGACACATGAAATGATGTCACAGGGTCCTTCCTCATCAGAGAAATACAAATCAAAACCACACTGAAATACTACCTCACACTGGTCAGAGTGGCTAAAATGAACAAATCAGGAGACTATAGATGCTCACAAGGATGTGGTGAAATGGAACTGTCTTGCACTGTCGGTGGCAATGCAAACTGGTGCAACTGCTCTGGAAAACACTGTGGAGG
The DNA here is from genome assembly GCA_017311185.1 of Proteles cristata cristata. Taxonomy (NCBI): domain Eukaryota; kingdom Metazoa; phylum Chordata; class Mammalia; order Carnivora; family Hyaenidae; genus Proteles; species Proteles cristata. The sequence continues at coordinate 24,932 of JAESUZ010001110.1, read as the reverse complement.
TTCCTCAAAAAATTAACAATAAAACTCCTCTATGACCAAGCAATAGCAGTGTTAGGAATTTACTCAAGGGAATCAGGAGTGCTGATGCATAGGGGCACATGTACCGCAATGTTCATAGCAGCACTTTCAACATTAGCCAAATTATGAAAAGAGACTAAACTTCTATCAACTGATGAATGGATAAAGAAGATGTGGTTTATATATACAATGGAATACTAAGTGGCCATGAGAAATAATGAAATCATTCCATTTGCAGCAACATGGATGGAACTGTAGGCGATTATGCTAAGTGAAATAAGTCAGCCAGAGTAAGACGGATGTTTTCACTCATATGTCGAAGATGAGAAATGTAACAGAGGACCATAAGGGAGGAAAAGGGGAAAAATAGTTACAGAGAGGGAGAAAGCAAACCTTGAGAAACTCTTAAATATAGAGAACAAATTGAGTGTTGATGTATGGTGGGGGAGAGGAGAAAGTGGGAGATGGGCATTGAGGAGGGCACTTGTTGGAATGAGCACTGGGTGTTGAATGTAAGCTATATTGACAATAAATTATACTAAAAATATTAATTCTAAAAAAAGGTAGAAGGCTTTTGCACAGTGAAGGAAACAATGAAACAAAAGGTAATCTACAGAATGGGAAAAGATATTTGCAAATGACATATCCGATAAAGTGTTAGTATCCAAAATCTATAAAGAACTTAGCAAACTCAACACCTAAAAAGCGAGTAATCTAGTTAATAAAAGGCTAGAACACATAAAGTCACTTTTCCAAAGAAGACATACAGATGGTTATCTGTTATAAGGCCTTTATCAAGATGAAAATGAATCATGTCTTTTCATTAATCCTTTACCTTAACAAAATCCTTTCATTAATCCATACCTTTCTGGTTACTCTGTATTAGCCCCACCTTGTCTTCAAATATATGTTTGTTTGTTTTACCCCATTGGGTATTTTGGAAATTTATAAATTTGCATTCACATGTAGAAACCATTCTATTCTTAAACATTCCTAAGCTTGTCCTATAGACATATAGTGTATATTTTGAATTCTACTAGAGGTTTTCTGATTGACAGTGCATTTTGTTATTATATTTTTAATAGGTACCTCGTGGTTCTTTTAATCTAGATTTATCACAAATTGATTGCTTAATTCACACATCTCCATCCCTGAGCTCATTCTTTGTCCACCAGACTCAAACCCAACTGCTCATGAATGCTCTACTTAAGGCAATTCATTTAGTACGACCAAAATAGAACTTCTGATTCTCCCCATCCTAAACTGTCTCTTTCTTTAGTACTGCCAGTCTCAATAAAAATGACACTGCTATTCACCAAACTGCTAAAGTCATAGATCTAGGAGTCACTTTTTGCACCTGAAAGTAAAATACCATTGTATGCCAATTATATCTCAATAATAATAATAATAATAATAATAATAAATTGCTGTAGAAAAAACATTTTTAATTTTTTAATGTTTTATTTATTTCTAGGAGAGAGAGAGAGAGCGTGAGCAGGGGAGGGTCAGAGAGAGAGGGAGTCACAGACTCTGAAACAGGCTCCAGGCTCTGAGCTGGCAGTCAGCACAGAGCCCGATGCGGGGCTCGAACCCACCAACCGCGAGATCATTACCTAAGCGAAAGTCAGACGCTTAACCGACTAAGCCGCCCAGGCGCCCCGGAAAAAACATTTTTAAAACTAGGAATTATTTCTGACTTTTCTCTTTTCTTCAGAACCTAATCCATTCCACCAAAAAGACATGTCAGTTTTTCCTTAGAAATTTATCCAAAATCAAAACGCTCTTCACATTTTCACTACCATAACCCTAGTCCAAACCACTATCAACTCTGACCTAGACTTAATTGCCTTCATACTTGTAACAGCACTTCTCTGGTCTTCCTGCTTCTACTTTTGACCCCGTACATTCTATCTACCACACAGCACTTAGATTAATCTTTTAAAAACCCATATCACATCATACTAATCTCCTACTTTACATATTCCAGTGGCTTCTTATTGTACTGAGAATAAACTCCAAAGCTATTTACCACGGCTTACAGATTTTATATCATTTAAGCTCTCTGTCCTATTCTCTATCACTCTGCTCACGCTTATCCAACCACCATGGCATTCTTACTGTTCCAAAAACACAAAAACTCATTCTCTGATTCAAATCCTTTATACTTATTTTCTTTTTCTTTATGCTGCAAATGCTCTCTTCTCAGACTTTGGCTTGCTCCCTCTCTTCTTCCAGGTTTCTGTTTTTCTATTTTCTTCAGAAAGGCCTTCCTTAACCACTTTTTTTGTTTATTCTTACCCCAGCTTTATTGATGTGTGGTTGAAAAATAAATATTATATATACTTAAGGTTTATATGTAATGTTTTGCTACACATTGTACATTCACATATACACTGAAATGATTACCACAATCAACTTAATTAACAAATCCATCACCTCACATAGTTACCATATTTTTTTTGCAGTATGAACCTTTAAGATCTACTCTCTTAGCAAGTTTCAAGTATACAATACTTTATTAAAGATAGTCAACATGCTGTACATTAGATCTCCAAAATTATTTATCCTGCATAACTGAAATATTTTACCCTTAGACTAACATCTCTCCATTTCCCCTGTCAGCTACTCTTCTATTATATGCTTTTATGAGTTCTAAACACTCAATGGAAAGCAAGTTGCACACAGTTGTATGTCCACAAATGTTTCCCACTGAATTTAGAGGTTAGTATAATGGTAGGTTCCACATTTATTTGTCTTTTCAGCCTAGTGACTTCATTTTCTCTCCACTAGAGAGAAATCTACACAGAGAGAGAGAAAGACTATGAGAGACAACAAGGCATGTTGGCAGAGATGGATAGTCAAATAGGCATAGGAAGTGATGAGAGACTGATGAATAGGAAAGGTTCATGCAGATTTCTACATAAATGTCTCGAGAAAATAGATGAACTTATTAATGTAAAGGATGTTGAGAAAAAAAAATGAGGAGCATGGGGAATATTCCTGAGGGACATTTGGCTGTTTTAAATTCCTGTGAAATCTCCACTCTAAGTCTTAGATATGGACCAGATATATATCATCACTATTTTCCAAAACTGCAGTAATAGCAAAGCCACATACTAGTTTTATAACCTTCAGTAACTTAGTCTTTTTGAGCTTTAATTTCCTTATCTGTAAAATAGAATATTCTCATCTACCGCATAGTAGGATATTGCCTTGCACATAGTATTTAATAATGATAGTTGCTCTCAAAATCAATACCATCATCATCATCAAGATACCTGGAGTGCTCCTTATACTGGTCACCAAGATAGCTACATTGTCCTTAAAACCACAATTGTCTTCAGAAAAGAAGTAAAAAGTAGATTCTATGAGAGTTGTATTGGGACAGTCTTGTATAGAACAAGTGTCAAATATTTGTTCATTTGCTTCCTAAAATATATATTCTTGCTACATTAATTAACAGTTGTCATTTATATTTGTGAGTGAAGAGGAGAGAAAGAAAGCGAGGGAGGGAAGAGAGGAAGAGTGGAGTGGTTTTGTGAGCTATTTAATCAAAAGCCTCTATGAATTAATGGTTATTATTACTGCATGTAATGAGGCAATGGTACTATTTTATTCTGCAGAGCAGTTGCCTTTCAAATTCATTTATTAAGAATATAATTCCTGCTTATTTCATAATCAACTAAGTGGGCTTTCAATTCTTGATATCTCATTGTTTAACCTAATCATTTATGAATGGGGGGAGGGAAGAAAACTGGAAATAAATCCACAATAAGCAAATGAGGTAAACAAACACTTGTGAATCATGAAATGTTACAGTCTGAAGAAAACATATCCATTATCTAAACCATCTAGTTATACAGGAGAAAAATTGAAGTCTATAAACAAATGAAGAACAATATTTTAATCAAACTAGGCTTTAAATCCAGGACTTCTGATATCTAATACAATGCTCTTCCCTCTATCAAGCCTCTCTGCTTAAATACATGAAACAGAGCTCTGCAGAGGGATTATTCATTGAGAGCACTTAGCCCATTTCAAGTTACAGAACAAATGAATAGAGGAGAGAATAATGGAAAACAGGAGATAGGAAAATAGAAATGGAGATAGGGTGCATTCATACTCTGCATTGTTAGCAACTGATTATGTTTTATTAAGTTTGAGGATTGGGGGAGCAAAAGCAGCCTTAATGTATGATCTCTCTCAGAATTTAAGTTCTGAAGTTTAACTTGTAACATGAACAAATAAACTTCCAATGCAAATTAAAACAATCCTATCAACATTTGACTATATTGTATTGGGTTTTTATCACAGTTCCAGATTTTGGTGTGTGTTCTCAGAAGTTGAAAAATATGGTTTGAAAAGAATCTTCCCCTTTCATTCTCACTGAACTACAGAATAGTACTATATAGTTCTGGTGTGAGTATGTTTATATATTTGTGTGTATGTGTGTGTGTGTGTGTGTGTGTGTGTGTGTGTGTGTGTACTAGAATTAGTACAAAAATTACAATCCTTGACATAGTCTGAGGATAATTTCTTTTAATCTTAAATGGCCGGTATTGTAGATTTTATTTAAAGGTTAAATTTTAACAGATTAAATTTTAAAGAAAGCTCAGCCTTTGATTTCTTTTCTTTCCTACAGAATGAATTATAATGGTTTACTAGACAGCTGACCACTTGTGATGATATATAATTTATGATTGTTTTGTAAGAAAAAAGTATAAAATGGAAGAAAAATCCTGCGGATGATGTGGGAAGGGAAATCTCCTTTCCATGTATTACGGTTTTGCTAGTCATGACATGATGGCATTATTAGGAGACCATGAGGATATATAGGGATCTATGTTCACTTACTCTGAGTCAAAATAGAAGTTTTTTTAGAAATTAAGTTTTATACAACAATATATGCCAGGCTTCAACCTATCACTTTTGTGGTTGTAGTGGAGTCATAGTGCCAAAGGATAGTTGGACCTCTCAAATTTTTGATGGATCCCTAATTCATTGTGAAATTCAGGCTTTTCCAAGCCACATTTTCTACTTATTAATAAATATTTTTACTGCTGTAGTAACGTACTAGCTTAGAATGTAGAATTCCTTTATTTGATGTAATTTACTCCAAGTTCCTGTATTCTTAGATAGGAATCATTTAAAAAGCAACCTGTAGAAGTTTGTTACTGCTGAATATTGAAATTATTCTCTCCAAAATAAGTTTTAGTCAGTAAAAAGTTACTCAGGCAATGACTCATAACTTGAAATCTTTACTATTATTATAATCACAAAGTTTTATAGCTCTATTTACGTTATTAGTGGCATGATAGGAAAAAAGAAAATATGAAAACCTTGAATCTCTATGACTTGTTATACTCAATAAACAATTTCTAAATTAAGGCTTAAATTTTATGTTCTGAGTCTTATTTCTACCACTGAGATAAATTTTCTGTAATAGTTACTGAAATAGTGTGGCTTTGAAAAAGCTCAATATATGGACAGACTCTGAATCAAGAATAATGTCATTTAAAATGAGCTTTCAGCCAGAAGTAACCTTCTTTTTGTGTTAGTTTTATTGCTAGTAAACAGTATAAAAATATAAACAGAATATCTGAAGAAGTAAATAAACTAAAAAGAAGAATCATAATAACATAAGCAACTTCTAAAAGCCACAGTAACTTGGAAAGTTTGAGAATTGAGATAGACTCAATTGATTATTATAAAATTGCACTGAATTGGATATTTTTTTCCAAGACACTTTGAATTTTTATTTATGCTAGTAATCGAAATTATTATTGAAATAGGAAAAATTATTATATACTGTCATTTGTAATTAAAATTTTGGCAATTATGAAATGCACGGAATTAGCGCAATTTTTAATGTCATTAGATACAAATATTTGCCTACCATTGTTTCAGCTTTTACTTTCAAGTGGAAATTAATATCAATAATCTTGCCCAACTACAAAAGAACTTAAATTATGGACATATCTATATAAATATTAAAATATAACCTTCTAGGGGCGCTTGGGTGGCTCAGCCTGTTAAGCGTCGACTTTGGCTCAGGTCATGATCTCATGGTTCGTGGGTTCGAGCCCCACGTCAGGCTCTGTGTTGACAGCTCAGAGCCCGGAGCCTGCTTTGGATTCTGTGTCTCCCTCTCTCTCTGTCCCTTACTCATGCTCTTTCTCTCTCTGTCTCTCAAAAATAAATAAACATTAACAAATTAAAAAAAATAAAACATAACCCTCTTGACTGAAGCTGAGAAACTTGGTTGACATTGAGAAACTATCTAGTATGGGATGCATACTAGAGAGAATTAAGAGACTCTCAAGTTTTTTCTGTGTTCCATGACTGACCCACTGTTTTTCCAATGTGCAGTTCTTTCATTAAAACAATTATAATAATGCTTTTTACTCATAATAATTGTGGCATGAGGTGAGAACTTTGCAAAGCAAAAAGACCTAATCAATATAAGAGCTACTTTGTGTGAGATCTAACTATGATTTTATATGTGACATCTCTGGAAAAACTAGAGGGATACCTAGGGCAAATATGAATCTTTTCACTAGCTACATTCTCAGGAAAATGGCAAGGAGAGGGAACAACTGTGGCAACAACAGGAAATGAGAGACTAAATATTCTAATAGCCCTCAAAGGCTGAGAAGTACTCATGAACCATCTATAATAAGAAGTATGGGGACTCAAGGAATGTAATTTCAGTGACATTTCTACCTATAATACATAGCAGCTTGCCACCATACACAAATATTACACCTGATAATTACTCTTTTGGTTTATACCATTACTTTTCCTAGAGGTCTCCTGTGACAAGTCTATTTCTTGTTGTTGTTGTTGTTGTTTGAAGTCTTTATTTAAATTCCAGTTAGGACAATTCATTATTTTATGAATATATATAATATATATAATTATATAACATATTATAATATATAACATATTATACAACATTATATATATAATGTTTTAAATGTTTGTTTATTTTTGAGAGAGAGAGAGAAACAGAATGCAAGCAGGGGAGGGGCAGAGAAAGAAGGAGACACAGAATCTAAAGTGAATTCCAGAATGTGAGCTGTCAGCTCAGAGCCCAATGCAGGGCTTGAACCATGAACCATGAGATCATGACCTGAGCCAAACTCGGACGCTTAATTGATTGAACCACTCAGGTGCCCCTCATGAATATATTTAGAGTAGTTTTCACATTAAAAACAACTGGGAACTCTGCTTAACATACATTTCTAGACCCTACCCTAAGAACTTATGATTCAATGTGTCTGTCATGGACCTTGGAATCTATATACTTGTCAGGCTACGCAGGTGATTTGATGCTGCAGGTTAGATTTCATTAGCAGATATTAATAATGAGTGGAAAATTATTTCTTTTTCTCATTTCCTATGGTTCTAAAGGAATAATAGAGATAAAAGGTTTTGATGGATGGTTTTGATGGGGGGAATAAAGATTCAGAGCTGAGAGATACCTTGGAAAGAAAATACACAATTCAAGAGTATAAAAACTCAAAGTACTACAAAGAGACATTGGCTACTTGAGGGAAGAAGTTTCTCCAAAAGGGGGGAAAAAAGAACATGAATTCTAACACAAAAGTAATGTATATAATAATTTTATCCAGATATACTTCAACTTTCTTCAACAACCAACAAATGAACCTCTACATGGAGAGCTTCTTGCTTAGGCCTCATCAGGAAATGAGATAAATGGAGAAAACAAAAACATTAAGAGATCATCTGCGTCAAACATTTTGAAACAATTAATTAGTACTTCATCTGTGATCATGAAAATTTTGGGTGACACTAAAGCTCATATTGGGACATTTAAAACATCTTAGCTATTACCTTTTCCCCAAGGTCATTTTCTTCCCATCTCTCCCCAAAAAACAAAAATGTGAATTATAGAAGCCCTAACACGTTGTCTTAGAGCTTTGGAACCTTGATTAGATGCTTATTGACTCATCATTGTTTCCTATTTTATTTTTTTTTATTTTTATTTATTTCAGTGTTTCCTATTTTTACATGTAAAACTTGTCCAATTGTCAAAGATATGATGGGAATATTTGAAAAATATTGAGTGGAGGCCTAACTGGCAACATTAGGATTGTGTTATAATTTTAATATTTGAGTGTAAGCCAAGGTTTAGAAATCAGAAAGCATCAAACCAATTAATCTACTGTTTTATTTTCTGTGTTTTGTTTTATTTAAGGGCTTAAATTTTGTAGTTTCACTTCACTCTAGATGGAGTCCCTGTTTTGCAGATATAGAATAATTGCTGACTGCAGCTGTACTGACACTCACAGAAATCTCTGCAACTTGAAAAGAAAAACGACAGAGATCACAGATGTTTATTATACAAGCGAACATGAATCAAGGGCTTACCATATTCCAGGCTCTTATGTGATGTATATTCTTGACATGCTATATGTCATTTAATCCTTAAATCAATTATATGAAGTAGATGATGTACGTATTTGTATTTTACAGCTAAAGAAACTGAGGGTAAGCAAGATTAAATTGTCTAAGGCCACACAGCTTTAAGTGGCAAAGCTATAATTCGAATCAAGATCCATCTGATCTTGTAATGATATAGTAAAAAAATGCATCTCATAAGACTGAATAAGTCAATTAAATTTTAGTGCTTGTATAGGGTGCTATTATAAAACGGTCTAAAAGAGGTCATCCTCTTAGCATAATAGTCACATCAAGCTATTAGATTATAGAGCAATGTAGAACCTAACCCAGACTACCCACTCAGATGCTAGGTTTTGTTGACAGTCATGGTCCAACTCTTCAAAGCACTAAATATTGAACTTGCATCTTATTTCAGAAGCTTGATTCCTCTTTTATAGGTACCCAAATTGTATTTTTAAGGAGACTTCATGGTAAAACTGTACCTATTCCACATGTTTCCTTTCTCTTTTAGGATAATATTTGTCTTTGAAAAAGATTAAGTAACAACAGAATTCCAAAATTGTTCCATTAAAGTGTCTAAAAAATGGCACCATATTAGGCTTAGTCAGTTGAGCATGTGACTCTTGATCTTGGGGTCATGAGTTCAAGTCCCATATTGGCCCGAAAACTTACTTAAAAATCTTGTTTCTATTTTATTATTTTTTATTTTTTTAACATTTATTTATTTTTGAGAGACAGAGCATGAGTGGGGGAAGAGGAGAGAGTAGGAGAAACACAGAATCTGAAGCAGGCTCCAGGCTCTGAGTTGTCAATACAGAGCCCAACGCAGGGTTCCAACTCACGAACTTTAAGATCATGACCTGAGCCGAAGTCAGACGCTTAACCCACTGAGCCACCCAGACATCCCTAAAATTGTATTTAAATTAAAAAATAGGGGGAGGGGCAAGATGGCGGAGAAGTAGGGAGCTCCATACATTGCACTCGACCCCATATCTCATACGGAGAAGACCTGAAGCCATAGGAACCCTTACAGAATCCAGGAGTTTGGTAGGAAAAGGAGACAGAGTCCGCTGAGAAAACCTTCTGACGTGAGTGCGAACTGGGGAAGATAAAATCGCGCTGGGACCACAGACACAGAGGGACGGGTGCAATCCCACTCTGCGGGGAGTGAGAGGGGAAAGAGAGAGGCCAAAACTGCTCAAGACATGGTCCCTGTCACTGGGGAACAGTAAAACTTCCACTCGGGACACAGAGGGACCTGGTCTCCAGCTCTCCATCTGACCCTAAGTGGGATGCACTTGTCCCCATGCCTGGGAAAACAACTGCTTGCACACCAAATCCCTGTGTGCCAACTACCCGCCCGCGTCAACTCCCCACAGGCACCAATTCGACCTGGAGGGGCTGCGTGCCAACCGCTCCTATGTGCTTCAGGCTCAGCTGGATCCCGACAGGGGAGGCGAAGGGCTTAAAACTGGGAGATTTGCCCGCGAGTTTGGGTTTCGTGTGACGAGACACAGAGGGACCCAGCTTCCAGCTCTCCAGCAGACCTGAGGCAGGAACCACTCCCAGTCGACCCCCGTCCTTGCTCACCAACATAATCTGGAGGAGACAGGAGCAGCAGCTTCTGGCTCAATCCCCAGGGGGTAGGCATGAGGCTTGGAATTACCCTGAGGGGATCGCCTGCGAGTTTGTGTCTATGGCAACTTCAGTGGGGCACATGGACTGGGATTTGGAAACGAGGCCTGTCCTGCGATGTAGAGCGTGACCCACCTTGGCTGCACCCCTGGCCCAGGGAATTTACACACCCAAATAAACTGAGTTGCAGCGCTTGGTTCAAGAAAGGACTGGAGCACCTCCACTCTTCTTCCCACAACTGCGAAGGCAGAATTCTCGCCTGACACATTGGATCAAACCACGTCCATCACTGGTAGAGAGCTGCCCTCTTCCTTTTATTTTTATTATTATTTTTTTTTAATCGGAGCACTGACCTGATTAATCCTGGTCACTGGCTTGCTTAAACAGTCACATTTAATCCATTCTCTAGATGTAAATTCCACACCTACCTACCTTTTCATCTCTTTCTCTCAGGAGTAATCAGACTACATAGTTTCTCTGGATAACACCAGCGTCTTTCTCTCACCTCTTCAACCATATTCCACCCTTTCACTCTTTGAAAAAAGCTTCTTATCACATCTATCTGTTCATTCTATTTCCTATTTTGCCTCATCCCCACCCTGTCATCTCTCTCTTTCTCTATGCTCTTCAACAAGCACTGCATACACCTGGCAATTTAATTGTGGCCGGGAAATCTGGTTATATTCTTTAAACTGTTCTTTGTCTATCAGCTTTCTTCTTTTTCCTTTTCTTTTCTTCTTTTTGGCTTTTTAACTGTATTTTTATTTTCTATTATTCACCTTCCCTCCTCGCTCTTTTCTCTTTACTTTTTTCTTTTTCCTTCTCTGTTTCTGTGTTTGTTGGATTTCTCTGTGCGTTTGTGTGCCTCTGTTCCCTGTGTTTGTCTCTTTTCTTCTGCAGGGCTACCTCAAGAAACAAGCCTAAGTACACATGGTGTAGAGTTCAAATACCACTACAAGTAGGAAAATAAAATAACCAAGGTCTCAACAAGAGAGACCAAGAGATACCATTCAAAGAACACTTTCTGAAATGATAGACCCTGGACAGTCAAAGAGTTTTCTTGGGTACAGCAGCGTTCACAGGTGCAGAGAGCATAACAAGCTTTTAAAACTAACAAGAGATAGAAAGGTAACCAAAATGATGAAACGAAAGAGCTCTCCTCCAAAGAAATTCCAGGAAGAATTGACAGCTAAACAACTGCTCAAAACATATATAAGCAGCATAACTGAACAATATAATCAGCATAACTGATTAGAACAATAATCATAAAATTAATCGCTGGGCTTGAAAAAAAGCATAGAGGACATCAAAGAATCCATGGCTACAAACAACATGGAGGTTAAAAATAAAGAATATATGGCTACAAACAACATGGAGCTTAAGAATAGGTATGATGAATTTAAAAATGCGATAAATGAGATACATAATAAACTGGAAGCATCCAAAGCACGGATTGAAGAATCGCAAAGGAGAATAAGTGATTTAGAAGACACCATTATAGAAAAAGAAGAAACTGAGAAAAGAAGAGACAAACTGATCCAGGAACATTAAGGAAGAGTTAAAGATCTCAGCGACACAGTCAAACGGAACAGTATCCGTATCATAGGAATCCCAAAAGAGGAAGAGAGGGAAAGGTGCTGAAGGAGTCCTGGAGCAAATTATAGCAGAGAACTTCCCTAACCTGCGGAAGGAAGTAAACATTGAAATACAAAAGGCATAGAAAACTTCCCTCAGATGTATTTGAATCGATCTTCTGCAGGACATATCATAGTGGAACTGACAAAATATAAGGACAAAGAGAGAATTCTGAAAGCAGCTAGGGAGATAAGGACCCGAACATACAAAGAGAAACCTATGAGAATGGTGACAGACCTATCTACTGAAACTTGGCAGGCCAGAAAGGAAAAGCAGGAGATCTTCAATGTGATGAACAGAAAAAATATGCAGCCAAGAATCCTTTACACAGCAAACTGGAAAAAAGCATAGAAGACATCAAAGAAACTATGGCTACAAACAACATGACTCTTGTCCTTCACAATAGAAGGAGACATAAAAGTCTTTACAAATAAAAAAATTTGAAAGAATATGTCAGCACTAAGCCAGCCCTACAAGAAATCCTGATAGGGACTCTGTGAGGGAAATGTTGCAAGGAATAGAGAGACGCTTGAGACACAACCACAAGCATGAATTCGACAAAAGACACAATGATTTTAAACCCACATATTTCAATGAAAACACTAAATGTAAATGGGCTGATTGCTCCAATCAAAAGTGATAGGGTAGCAGAATGGATAAAAAAATCAAAATCCATCTATTTGCTATCTACAGGAAACGCATTTTAGCCTGGAAGATACCTTCAGATTAAAAGTAGGGGGATGTAGAAATATATATATCATGTTACTGGAAATAAAAAGAAAGCTGGAGTAGCTACACTTATATCAGAGAAACTAGACTTTACTTTAAAGACAATAAAAGGAAATGAAGAAGGGCATTATACAATAATTATAGGGTCTCTCTATCAGGAAGAACTAACAATTATAAAAGTCTACTCACCAAATATGGGTGCACCTAAATATTTAAAACAATCACAAAAAGAAACAATCTTATAGATAAGAATGTGCTAATAGTAGGGGACGTTAATACTCTGCTTACAGCAATGGAGAGATCAACCAGACAGAAAATCACGAAACAAACAATGGACTTGAATGACACATTGGACCAGGTGGATCTGACAGATATATTTAGAACTTTACATCCTGAGGCCATGGAAATACCTTTCTTCTCAAGTTCGCATAGTGTATACTCCAATATATATCACATACTGGGACATAAAGCAGCCCTCAGTAAATATAAAAGAATTGAGATCATACTATGCTCACTTTCAGATCATAATGCTTTGAAACTTGAAATCAATCACAGGAAGAAATCTGGAAAACCTCCAAAAACATGGAGGTTAAAGAACACCCTACCACAGAACGAATGGGCCAATCAGACAATTAGAGAAGACATTTAAAAATATATGGAAACAAATGAAAATGAAAATACAACAATCCAAATCTATGGGATGCGGCAAAGGCAGTCCTAAGAGGAAAGTACATTGCACTGCAGGCCTAATTCAAGAAATTAGAGATAAGACAAATGCAAAATCTAACAACTCGCCCTAAGGAACTAGAGGCAGAGCAACAAGAGCACCCCAAACCCAGTAGAAGAAGAGAAATAGTAAAAATCAGAGCAGAAATAAACAACATAGAGATGAAAGAAACAATTGAACAGATCCATGAAACCAAGAGTTGGCTTTTTGAAAAATTAAACAACACTGACAAACCTCTATCCAGGCTTCTCAAAAAGAAAAGAGATAGCACCCAAATAGACAAAATCATGAATGAAAATGGACTTATTACAACCAACCCCTCAGAAATACAAGCAAGTATCAGGGGATACTATGAAAAATTATATGCCAAAAATTGGACAACGTAGAAGAAATGGACAAATTCCTAAACACACAGTCACTATGAGAATTCACATGGGAAGAGAGAGAAAATCTGAACAGACTCTTAACTAGTGAAGAAATCGAATCAGTTATCCAAATCAGTTATTTGTTAGGCCTCCTAACAAATAAGGGGCGCCTGAGTGGCTTAGTCGGTTAAGCGTCCGACTTTCGCTTAGGTCATGATCTCGCAGTTCGTGGGTTCGAGCCCCGCGTCGGGCTCTGTGTTGACTTCCAGCTCAGAGCCTGGAGCCTATTTCAGAGTCTGTATCTCCCTCTTTCTCTGACCGTCCTCTGTTCACGCTGTCTGTCTCTCTCTCTCCTATAAATAAAAAACAAACAAACAAACAAGCAAACAAAACAAATAAGAGCCCTGGACCTGATGGCTTCCCTGGGGAATTCTACCAGACGTTTAAAACAGAATTAATTCCATTCTTCTCTAGCTATTTAAAAAAAAAATAGAAATCGAAGGAAAACTTCCCGACTCATTTTGTGAAGCCAGCATCACTCTGATTCCCAAGCCAGATAGAGATCCAGCAAAAAAAGAGAACTACAAGCCAACATCTTTGATGAATACGGATGCAAAAATCCTCAACAAGATATTTGCAAATCGAATCCAACAGCACATAAAAAGAATTATCCACCAAGATGCAGTGGAATTCATTCCTGGGTTACAGGGCTGGTTCAATATTCGTAAATCAATCAATGTGATACATCACATCAACAAAAGAAAAGATAAAACCATATGACCCTGTCGATAGATGCAGAAAAATCATTTGCCAAAATACAACATTCCTTCTTAATAAAAACCTTAGAGAAAGTCGGAATAGAAGGAACCTACTTAAACATCCTAAAAGCCATCTATGAGAAGCCCTCAGCTAACATCATTCTCAACGGGGAAAAACTGAGAGCTTTCTCCCTGAGATCAGGAACACGACAGGGATGTCCACTCTCACCACTGCCATCAAAGGCAACAGTATTGGCAAAGACGAAGTCAAACGTTCACTTTTCGCAGACGACATGATACTCTACATAGAAAACCCAACAGACTCCACCAGAAGCCTACTAGAACTGATCCAAGAATTCAGCCAGATTGCAGGGTACAAAATCAACGTGCAGAAATCGGTTGCATTTTTATACACCAACAATGAAGCTACAGAAAGAGAAATCAAGAAGCTGATCCCATTCACAATTGCACAAAAAAACATAAAACACCTAGGAATACACGTAACCAAAGATATAAGAGATCTTTAGGATGAAAACTATAGAAAACTTATGAAGGAAATTAAAGAAGACCAAAAAAATGGAAAAACATTCCATTATAGGCAACCAACGGAATGGGAAAAGATAGTTGCAAATAATATATCAGATAAAGGGTTAATATCCAAAATCTATAATGAACTCACCAAACTCCACACCCGAAAAACAAACAACCCAGTGAAGAAATGGGCAGAAGATATGAACAGACACTTCTCCAAAGAGGACATCCAGATGGCCACAGACACATGAAACGATGCTCAGCGTGCCTCATAAGTGAAATACAAATCAAAACCACACTGAGATAACACCTCACGCTGGTCAGAGTGGCTAAGATGAGCAAATCAGAGGACTCTAGATGCTGGGGAGGATGTGGGGGAACTGCCATCCTCCGACACTGTTGGTGGGAATGTCAAGTGGTGCAGCCCCTCTGGAAAACAGTTTGGAAGTTCCTCAAAAAATTAACACTAGAACTCCCCTAGGACCCAGCAATAGCACTGCTAGGAATTTACCCAAGGGATATAGGAGTGCTGTTGCATAGGAACACATGGACCCCAGTGTTCATAGCAGTACTCTCAACAATAGCCAAAACATAGAAAGAGCCTAAGTATTCATCGACGGACGAATGGGTCAAGAAGATGTGGTTTATCTATACGATGAATAGTACATGGAAATGAGAAAGAATGAAATCTGGCCATGTGTAGCAACATGGATGGACCTTAAGGGTGTTATGCTGAGCGAAATAAGTAAGGCAGAGAAGGACAAATATCATATATTTGCACTTACAGGAAGATTAGGAGGTAGTTAACGGAGGACCATGGGGGAGAAGAAAGGGGGAAATGGTGGGGGAGAGGGAGAGAAGCAAAGCATGAATGACTCTTGAATATTGGAACAAACTGAGGACTGATGGGTGTGGAGATGGGTGGAGGAGGGCACTTGTGGGGATGAGCACTGGGTGTTATATGGAAACCAACTTGACAATAAACTGTTTGGACAAAAAAATAATAAATTAATTAATTAAAAAATAGAGTCCAAATCCACACCAATGTGTACCTTTCATTAAGACTGTATTTATACTTCTTTTAAAGTGTAATTAAAATTATCTGTTAATACTTTCATTCCCACTTCTTCCAAGGGTGTTTCAATATTTGCAAGTCAATCAACATGATACACCACATTAATAAAAGAAAGGATAAGCAACAGACGATCTTTTTAAAATTATTTATGTTTTTTTTTTTTTAATTTCTGAGAGAGAGAGAGAAAGCGTGAGCAGGGGAGGTTCAGAGAGAGAGGGTGATACAGAATCTGAAGCAGGCTCCAGACTCGGAGCTAGCTGTCAACACAGAGCTCGATGAGGGACTCGAACCCACAAACCATGTGATCATGACCTGAGCCAAAGTTGGACACTTAACCCACTGAGCCACCCAGGTGCCCCAACATATGTTCTTTTTTATAGACGCAGAAAAAGAATTTGAATAAGTACAACACCAATCCACGATAAAAACCCTCAGCAAATTTTGTTTAGAGGGAATGTACCTCAACATAATGAAGGCCATATATGAGAAACCTACAGGGGCACCTGGGTGGCTTAGTCGGTTGAGCGTCCGACTTTCACTTAGGTCATGATCTCGCGGTTCGTGGGTTCGAGCCCCGCGTCGGGTTCTGTGTTGACTGCCAGCTCAGAGCCTGGGCCCTGTTTCAGAGTCTGTATCTCCCTCTCTCTCTGACCCTCCCCTGCTCACGCTGTCTCTCTCTCTCTCTCAGAAGTAAATAAAACATTAAAAAAAATAAAAAAGGAAAAAAAAAACCTACAGCTAACATCATCATTAATGGGGATACTGTGAGCTTTTCTCCTGACGTCACATGCAATACAGGGATGTCCACTCTTACCACTTTTATTCAACACAATACTGTAAGTCCTAGTGACAATAATCAAGTAAAAAGAAATAAAAGGTATCCAACTCAATGTCGATGTAAAACTTTCACTATCTGCAGATGACATGATACTCTACATAGGAAACCTGAAGAATTCTACCAAACGACTGCTAGAACTGATAAACGAAATCAGTAAACTCAGAGGATACATAATCAACATACAGAATCCTGTTGTATCTCTTTTTTTTTAAGTTTATTTATTTATTTTGAGAGAGAGTGAGAGAAAGCATGCATGTGAGCGGGGGGTGGGGGTGGGCAGAGAGAGGGAGAGAGGGAATCTCAAGCAGCTCTGTGCTATCAGCACAAACTGTGAGATCATGACCTGAGCTGAAATCAAGAGTCAGACGTTTAACCAACTGAACCACCCAGACTACCCAAGGATTAGTACAATTTTCATGCTTACATAACTTCCCATACTTCACTTATACTGGTGCTTACCATATTATATCATAATTATGGATTTACTATTCTGGATATCCCCATAGATTTTGAGCTCCTGGTGGACAGGGGCTAGGTATGTTTCGTACACCTGTCACCTAGCCAGTACTTGACAGATAGTAAGCATTTAGTTATTATTAGCTATATGCAAAGACGGAAGGAAGGAAGGAAGGAAGGAAGGAAGGAAGGAAGGATGGAAAGAAGGAAGAAAGGAAGAGAGGAAGGAGTGAAGAACGGGATAAAAAAGAAAAAAGAATAAAATCTATCCATCCAATTATTCTAGTTTTAGGGAGGCCTGAGAGACAATGTAGTGGAGTCCTTCAAAGGCATGGAACTTAGTAGATGTTTGATCAGAGTGTGTGTTTTGTTTGAATTAATCAATGAAGAGAACACAGATGAATTGTCAATGCCTTCAGATGAGATCTAATGTATATGGTTTACATTATAAATATATGAGTGGGACTGGGATGAGACATGGGTATTCTGAAGAAAAGGATATCTTTGACCCAAGGCATGGGCTTTATTTACTGTTGATGCTCTTGTGTTTTGTTTTTAATTTAGTCATTTTCCAGGTCAGATCATAGCAGCAAGGTCTTAGTATTTTGCAAGCAAAAATGTGCCATGTAAGTTGTATCATTATAGCCATCCTTGTAGTCTATAGAGATGAGCATGTCTGCTCTTTATCTCCTTCCAGCAAGAGCTAGGGAGTCTTAGGGTTTCTAAATTTCCTAACTCAAGATTTCATCATTCAGACCAGTTTGAAATCTATTGATGATTCATGTGAGCTATGATGGCTTATATTTGCAGTTTG
Source organism: Proteles cristata cristata (assembly GCA_017311185.1). Lineage (NCBI taxonomy): Eukaryota > Metazoa > Chordata > Mammalia > Carnivora > Hyaenidae > Proteles > Proteles cristata. The sequence continues at coordinate 6,924 of JAESUZ010001110.1, read as the reverse complement.
TCCTATCATCTTAACATGGTTACTCTGTGATTGGCACCTCCTGCACTTTTACACTTATGCAAACTAATTTTTAAAGCGAGTTTTCTAAGTTAGGAATACTGATGTTGTTATTAATAATAATTAAAAATTACATCTAAGAGCCTGACCAAAAAAGAAAAAAGAAAAAACAACCCTATAACATGTCATAATATTTTTTTTATGAGCAGGTCATAGACAACATGAAGATTAAAGGGGAAGACAATAACTGCTTTAATTATTTCATTTCTAGGAAACAAACAAAATAGAGTTGCTTATTTATCTTATTTAGGTAAAGGAAAGTTGGAATTATGTAGCTTCGCTGCAATAAGGGTGGTCTTGTTTCCTTTCTTTTTATTTTATTTTATTTTTTTTCGTTACTCCCAGCCACATAATGTTCTCAGGAAGGAACATCTGAAAATAATCAATTTGTAGCCTCTAGTTGGCTTTGTACCCCAACCCAAACGTCCTTGAAGCGAAGACTTCTCACAAAACCATGTAGAAAGTATGCTCCAGGTGCTAGAAAATGGCAGGTTATACTGTCTATAAAAATACTTCAAGCAGAGAATACTAATCAATATGAATACATTAAAAAAATGAAAACAATAAGAACTTGGCATCTTCATTACTCTGATTGTACAAATTTCCTGCTTTTCTAATGTCAGGAAACATAACTCGAATATTTACTTTAAATATCTCTGATTCCTTTTCTGACTGCAAGTTTTTGTTTATGTAAACACCATTTTTCAAACTCAAAAATACATGAATAGTAGAACAATACTCACCATTAAAATTTTAGTTCAACTGAAAAGCTTCCCTATTTAATCAACCAGGCTTTTGTGTTGTAAATTCTGATTCAATTCCTTTTTTTTCCTTTTTAATGTTTTATTTATTTCTGAGAGAGAGAGACAGCATGAGCAGGGGAGGGTCAGAGAGAGAAGGAGACGCAGAATCTGAAGCAGGCTCCAGGCTCTGAGCTAGCCTTCGGCACAGAGCCCTACGTGGGGCTCGAAACCACGAACTGCGAGATCATGACCTGAGCCAAAGTCGGATGCTTAACCGACTGAGCCACCCAGGGGCCCCTCAATTCCTTATTCTTTATTCCCTCTGAGAAGAGGGAAATGAGTTTAATGAAGGAAGTGAAAAAGAAAGAGAGTGAAAGAAAAAGTTAGTTTGCTGGAGCAGCCGGGTTTTCCTTTACTTATTCCTAGCAATACTTCCTACTTAATCCTTTTCATAAAAAAAAAAAAAAAAAAAATCTGTGACTATTTAAAATGACAGTCACCTTTGTATCTTTTGTAGGGTTCATGTTTGTGGTGGTGTCTCTGGAATCTTTGTTCCTTGCAACCTTTCCTTCAGAGCATCCCCCTCAGGATTTCTTGTAGGGCTGGCTTAGTGGTGACAAATTCTTTCAATTTCTGTTTATTTGGAAAGGTTTTTATCTCTCCTTCTATTTTGAATGACAGGCTTGCTGGATAGAGGATTCTTGGCTACCCCAATGTTCATAGCAGCACTCTCCACAATAGCTAAAACATGGAAAGAGCCTAAGTGTCCATCAACAGATGAATGGATCAAGAAGATGCGGTTTATCTATACCATGGAATACTACATGGCAATGAGAAACAATGAAATCTGGCCATGTGTAGCAACATGGATGGACCTTGAGGGTGTTCTGCTGAGCCAAATAAGTCAGGCAGAGAAGGACAAATATCATATGTGTGCACGTATAGGAGGATTAGGAGAAACTTAACAGAGGACCAAGGGGGAGAAGAAGGGCGGAAATGGTGGGGGAAAGGGAGAGAGGCAAACCATGAGAGACTCTTGAATACTGACAAAAACTGAGGACTGATGGATGTGGGGGGGAGGAGGGATGGGCATGGAGGAGGACACTTGGGATGAGCACTGGGTGTTATGTGGAAACTAATTTGACAATAAACTATTTGTAAAAAAAAAATAATAATAAAATAAAATAAGGGGTGCCTGGTGGCTCAGCCAAATAAAATAAAATAAAATAAAATAAATAAAAAAATAAAATGACAGTCACATCCTCGCCAGCTTCTATTATCTCCTGATTTGTTCATTTAACCACTCTGACCGGCGTTAGGTGGTATCTCAGTGTGGTTTTGATTTGTATTTTATTTATACAATGGAATACTACATGGCAATGAGAAACAATGAAATCTGGCCATGTGTAGCAACATGGATGGACCTTGAGGGTGTTCTGCTGAGCCAAATAAGTCAGGCAGAGAAGGACAAATATCATATGTGTGCACGTATAGGAGGATTAGGAGGAACTTAACAGAGGACCAAGGGGGAGAAGAAGGGCGGAAATGGTGGGGGAAAGGGAGAGAGGCAAACCATGAGAGACTCTTGAATACTGACAAAAACTGAGGACTGATGGATGTGGGGGGGAGGAGGGATGGGCATGGAGGAGGACACTTGGGATGAGCACTGGGTGTTATGTGGAAACTAATTTGACAATAAACTATTTGTAAAAAAAAAATAATAATAAAATAAAATAAGGGGTGCCTGGTGGCTCAGCCAAATAAAATAAAATAAAATAAAATAAATAAAAAAATAAAATGACAGTCACATCCTCGCCAGCTTCTATTATCTCCTGATTTGTTCATTTAACCACTCTGACCGGCGTTAGGTGGTATCTCAGTGTGGTTTTGATTTGTATTTTATTTATACAATGGAATACTACATGGCAATGAGAAAAAATGAAATCTGGCCATTTGTTGCAACATGGATGGACCTTGAGGGTGTCATGCTGAGTGAAATAAGTCAGGCAGAGAAGGACAGATACCATATATTTGCACGTATAGGAGAATTAGGAGGAACTTAACAGAGGACCATGGAGGAGAAGAAGGGGAAAAGTAGTTGGGGAGAGGGAGGGAGGCAAACCATGAGAGACTCTTGAATGCTGAGAACTGAGGACTGATGGATGGGGGGGGGGGCGAAGGGGGAGATGGGCATGGAGGGGGGCACTTGTGGGGATGAGCACTGGGTGTTATATGGAAACCAATTTGACAATAAACTAAGAAAAAAATAACAATCACAACACTAGAAAGTTTCTTTTTATTTTTACTGACTAGCCTAATTTGTTAACGTTACACAAATAATGTATGAACACATTCTTATAGTAAAAAAAATAAACATTACAAAAATATATTCAGTAAAAAGTGACAGGTCCATTAGATGTGCCCCCCCCCCATCCTAATCTACTCCTTGGTAGTAGCTATCGCTAACATTAGATGTTTTATCTTTCCCATCCACTTTAGAAAATATTTTTAATCTTAAAAATAGTATATCTTCAAAGAGTAAGAACCATATTTATATGTCTTTTTAGTTTTACCCAGACCTTCATGTGCTGCAATGTCACTGTAAAACTTTTGGTTTCATTTTGCAGAAGAATTTAGCATAGGACGTGCTTACCATAATTTCTCGGGCAATAAAGTACCAAGAGAACCTCCATAGAATGCTCTTTCAATTATTCAACTATCTCATTTGAATTCAGAAGAACAGTGGGATAGTAAGGGCTTTCACTCATGCAATGTAGTGACATTGATTAAATTTAGCAAATTGCTTTTCTGCATTCTGCCTGAGTAAACCTACTGAGAAGAATACATTTCTGGTATCAGTCAAAAATATGTACTGTGCCGACTTCATGAAGAATATATGTATTAAGTTGTTCTAAAATATTTTCATTCCATGGGGCGCCTGGGTGGCTTAGTCGGTTGAGCGTCCGACTTTCGCTTGGGTCATGATCTCGCGGTTCGTGGGTTTGAGCCCCGCGTCGGGCTCTGTGCTGACTGCCAGCTCAGAGCCTGGAGCCTGTTTCAGTCTGTGACTCCCTCTCTCTCTGACCCTCCTCTGCTCACGCTCTCTCTCTCTCTCTCTCTCCTAGAAATAAATAAAAAACATTAAAAAAAATAAAAAAATAAAATATTTTCATTCTGTTGGCCCTTCTGATGAGGCAAAAGACTTCACAGACCGCATATTCCACTTGCTCCTTCCCTTCTGAAAAAAAAAATCCTCAGAATTGGGGAAGTCCTACTTTTGATGAGGTGGAATATGGTTATATCTGCATTTTAATTAAAAGCAGAAATTCTGTTGCATAACAGAATACATAACAGGAACTAAAGATTATGCATTGTTATATTATTTTTGTTAATGGCATAAGATAACCTGTATGCCACCTGAAAAACCCATATGAACCATGATTGCAAACCAAAATTCTGTGTCAGACTTATCACAGAAATTTGACATACTAGAATGATAATATGAACATGTAGCCAGGCAAACCTAGGTTTAAATTCTAATTGAGCCACTTAGTAGTCGCAATAACTTGGGCAAATTACTTAACCTTTTACAGCTTTATTTTCCTTTTCTCAAAATAAAGGAATAATACCTACCTTGTTGGGTTATTGTGAGCGTTAAGTGAGAATGTATATGTGCCTCCTTTCTTTCATTCCCTCTCTCTTTCTCTCCTTTATTCCCCCTCCCTCTCTTTCTTTGTTTCTTCTTTTCTCCTTCTTCTCTCCCTACCTCCTTCCTTCCTTCCTTCCTTCCTTCCTTCCTTCCTTCCTTCCTTCCTTCCTTCCTCTATTCCTTTCTTTTTCTTTCTTTTGTCTTAACATTTGCATTCTTTCTAACTGGCTCTGAGAAAATTGAATAAAATATCTCCTTTAAACGATATACACCCAATGAATCCATTCCTAAATACAAAAAGTCACAAGAGTGTAATCATAACATTCAAGTTGTATCCCTCCTTATCCAAACTTTTTCTGATTATCTCCTGCCACCACATTTTTCCCCTTAAGTAAAGCTGAGATTTGATGATTCAAATCCAGTCTCATGTAAAAACAGGTTCTTCAAAGGTGTATCATTACATATATCCCTTGGCTTTCTTTCTTTCTTTCTTTCTTTCTTTCTTTCTTTCTTTCTTTCTTTCTTTCTTTCTTTCTTTTTCTTTTCTTTCTTCTTTCTTTCTTTCTTTCTTTCTTTCTTTCTTTCTTTCTTTCTTTCTTTCTTTCTTTCTTTCTTGTTATCCCTGGGCTTTCTAACCACTCCCTCTCAATTCCTCCTTATTTTATGTTAAATTGTATTTTGTTGATTGGTTTTAGAATATTCTTTGTGCAATACAGTATTGGAGAGGTATATCTCATATATTTGAATACTTGACAATTCTTTCTAAGAGTTATGAACTTAGATAATGACAAAGCTCTCTATTTTATTTATGCACAAAATAAAAATATTAATTTTTTGGTAGCAAAAATATTAATGTAAAAACTCTTTGTTTAGGAGTTGCTTTCTTACACTTCACATGTTGTGGTAAATAGTATTTAGCATGAATTCACATTTGGAGCTACGCCTATAGAAACTGCTCTGGTAATGTGTTTTCATGGCACATAATTAAGAGCATGTTATAACTTGTTCCTATTATACATACCAGTTTGGACAATGTGCAATATAAAATCATAAAAGTAAGGCCTATGTTATTCATTATGTCTCTCAAACTTCACTGATTTTAATCCTAGTTGTGACCCTCAAATCATAAAACAATAAAAGTCATCATGAAACATAAAATCAAGGTGCCTGGGAAATACTATATGCATCAAACAGGTAAGACTTGTTACTTAATTTTACCAATACTTGGCTACTAGAGAAGTCATATTCACTTCTAGTCTGGCCACAGCGAATAGAGCTTTCTTATCAAAGTGTTAATGCCCTTTCCTGACATGTGAGCTGCTGTACTCTATACTTAGGAAGTGCCTTCACTTGTTCAAAACACTATAACTTATTTCAGGGAAGCCTTAGAGAACTAGTAGCACAAAGTAACAATTACTCACTGGAAACTTTAGTTCCAGAAATGGAGATAGGCAGAGACAAACTGTAAAGGCCGAGTGGAGACAGAGAGTAATACAAACGAAAGGTAGAATATAAGGGGAAAATAATGTAGGGCGTTTGACCATTTGAAAGAGTTCAAGTTTTACTTTGAATGACATAAGACATCATTGGAGAATTGTGAGAAGGGGAATGACATGATCTGATTATGTTTTAAAAATATCAGTCTGGCTTGTGTATTGAGAATATGGTGGGGATAATGGCATGACAAAGGAAACTAATTTGGAATCTGTTGTAATATTATAAGCAAGAGATTATGTCAGTTTAGAACAGAGCAGATTATGAGAATTGATTATATCATATTTCAAATGATATGGGGTAGTAAAATAATGAATGTCTTACATTACAAGCCTCTGGAAGGCTAGTACCAATATAGTTAACTAGCCTTATCTCACCTACAACTCAGAATCATAAAATAATAAATATATATGAGTATTATGATGATTTCTTTTTTGAAACCACCGTTCTATCCAATATCCCACGCTCCTTTAATTAGTTTCTTAAATGAAAATACACTCAAACTTGTTTTACATGATTAATTAGATCAATTTTACTATGGGTCAACCAATACAGAGCCAATTGGATCACAGTTATGACTAAATAAGGCCTGGTTTGAATAACAATTTCATAAAATTTTCAAGCTCAAAGGTGTTTTTGAGGTCTTATGGTTTAGAGATTCCCAACCATTTTGAGTATAGAGACCATTTTTAAAACTGCAAAATGTAGGGTTCTTCCTAGAAAATGATGGCACTTTTAGTAGCCATTAATTGAAAAAACACATAACAACAAAAAGCTACAATGGATTCAATACTGGTTTTGAGTGAATGTGTGTTTGATTAATCTCAGCAGCATTTATATATGCATATGTGCAACATATCTTATTTATGTTCAGTGGATATATAATTTCATGTACTCCCTGCAATATTTTTGAGCCCCCTCACACTCCTACGCCAAATAATTATTGGTTCATGAGATCAAATAACTGAGATTCAACCCTTA
>JAESUZ010001109.1:862500-1031184 GCA_017311185.1 Proteles cristata cristata | reverse complement strand
TCCACGCACACAGCCATGCATGTGCACACACATTCACACGTGTGCACACACAGCCACGTATGTGCACACACAGCCACGTATGTGCACACAACACGCACGTGCATACACAGCCACACGTGTGCACACACAGTCACGCATGTGCACACAGCCACGCATGTGCACATACAGCCATGCATCCATCCATGTGCACACAGCCATGCATGTGCACACACATTCACACGTGTGCACACACAGCCACGTATGTGCACACACAGCCACGTATGTGCACACAACATGCATGTGCATACACAGCCACACATGTGCACACAGCCACACATGTGCACACAGCCACACATGTGCACACACAGCCATGCATCCATCCATGTGCACACAGCCATGCATGTGCACAGTCACACGTGCACACATGTACACACAGCCACACATGTGCACACAGCCACACATGTGCACACAGCCACACAATACCCTGTTACCAAGTTATTAGCAAGTGTGATGTGAAACCCGTAGAAAAACCCAGACACCCAAGGGCCTGATACTGTGGATACTGGCAAAGAGAGTGACATTGTCCCCACGTCACACTAACCGGGACCTGTCATCGTGACGTGACCTCTGCCAGCAGCAGAAGTGCTGATCCCGCACAAGCAGCGAGTGATGAGAAGGTAGGATTTCCGCCCGCCAATTACGGCGTGATTGCCATGTAATGAAGTTAATGTTTGGAGGGATTTACAGCCTGGTGTTAACGGTCTCTTCTCCGGACACTCTGCTCTCACTTCGTCGTTTTCACCCGGATTTTTTTTTTTTTTTGACAACAAAAGAAACAGGACAATATGTGAAGGCTCATTAATTCTCTTTAGTTCTGATTTTCCCCTTCTTCTAGTGCCCGCCTGCTCCCGGAGGTGATATAAGAGGCGGCCGTCAGGCCTTTCCATCAAGTGTGGTTCACGGGAGGGTGAGGGAGGCGGCTCCCGGGGTCGCTGCCTGGGGACCGGCCCCTCCGGTCCCCCGCCGTCTGCGGCCGCGTTTTACAGCCTCCTTGATCACCAATTACAGAACCAGGGACAATAGGCCTAGGGCTTCAATGACCGGGCCTCCGCTCTGCCTGCAGTGGCCGGTGTTCGCCCTAGCAACACCCCCTGGGCGAGGCGGGGGCGCGGGTGCCACGGTCGAAGACAGATCGGCCCCAGGAAGGCTCCGCTGGGACCGGGATGCTGGCTCCCGGCCCCCCGGCCCCCCCGCTCATCCTGACCCCGGGCTGCCCCACTAGCACTCCGCCTGACCTGCGGCTCCTGAAAGGACCCTGCCTGCTCCTCGGGGCCTCGCAAGGCCCTGCAGAGAGAGCGCGGTGGCCAGGAATGGGCCACCCCAGGGCCCGGGAAAAATAAATCCAAGTGGGGGCTCGGACACACGAAGTCGGGGTGCCCGTGGTGGGGCCCCAGCGACCTGAGCGTGGTACCAGGCTCGCCCCGCAGAGGCTGAATAGCCCAGAGGCCTTCCCTGCTCTGCGGGTGTGAGCTGGTGTCCGGGGAGGCTGCCCGGGTCCCGCACTGGTTTCCTTGGAACAGTGTGGGGAAGGCACTGGCGGTAAATGTGAGCAAAGCCGGAGCTGTGTCCGGAGTCGAGGGGCAGGTTCCGGCAGAGGGAGAATCGGCAACCGCCAGTGGTTTAAGAGACGTGCTTTCCGCGCTGCTGGCTTGTCGCGCACCCCCTGACCCGGCACCAGGGACCGCGGCGTGGCCCCCGGAAGCGCTGGCCTCCGTGACCTGTCAACACTCTTCCATGAATCGTGGGCACGCTGCCCACCCCTCAGCACCCGGCGGGCCCTTCCCCGTAGCTCGGGCTTCCTGGGGAGCAAATGTGGTGCAGAGGAGGGAATGACCCAGAGGAGCCAGGGGGCCCGGAAAGACCTCATGCGGAAGGGTTTCTGGAACTGCCCGGTGGCAGTTTCCTCTGTCTGCGTGGCTCCGAGAAACAGGCCCATGCGCACGGCCCGGGGGCCACAAGTCTGCCAGCAAGCCGTCGCGGCCATGCTCTCCCCGAAGGGTCCAGGGGAGGGGCCCTCCTCCGCGCTCCAGCTCCTGGTGGTTTCCGGCTCAGCCTGGGGTCCCTTGGCAGACACAGCGCCCCCGTCTCTGCCTCTGTGGCACGTGCCCTCCCCCTCGGGGCCATCGGCCCACCCGTTTCCTCTTTAGGAGCACGCCAGCAGGCTGGATCAGGGCCAGCCCGTGCCCGCACCGCGTCCTCTTACCTCACTGCATCTGCAAAGACCCAGCTCCAAGAAGGTCCCTGGGGTTAGAACTTGAACATGACGTTTGTGGGGGAGACTCAATCCACCCCGCAGCAGGCCCTTTCCATGATGGAGACAGAGGCCAGAGGACCCCAGGCCTCTCTGAGAGGAGGCTTCTTTCCCATGTTCTCTGCTGGAGCCCCGGGCATCCGGGAACTTCTGGGTCTTCACCGTGAGCTCTGACTTGTCTCATTCTCTGCTCCAACCACTTACAGAAGCCTCTCTGTCCTGGCGGTAACCCTGAGCCTCCAGGAGGCTGGAGGCTCCTCACGGACGAGGGTGAGAATGTCAGCCTCCATGTAGAGGCCCGGCCTCAATGCCACTTTTCAGCGCTGGAAAGCATTGATTTGGAGAAACTTCACTGTACCCATGGATGTCTTATTTATGAAAGGAAATCTTGAGGTTGCAAACATGACAACCACACAGTAAAGGCTCTTAACAAGACTACTTCCTTCTTCCTCTGGTTTCCCACCCATGGCTTAAGTGTGTAGGCTTAAGATGATGATGATGGCCTCTTCTGCCTGAGTAATAAACATGGAATATGCTAGAAAGTGTGGCCGTCATGGGGCACCTGGGAGGTTCAGTCGATTAAGCATCTAATTTCAGCTCAGGGCATGATCTCATGATTTGTGGGTTCGAGCCCCACGTCAGGCTCTGTGCTGACAGCTCAGAGCCTGGAGCCTGCTTCCGAATCTGTGTCTCCCTCTCTCACTTCCCCTCCCCTGCTCGCCTTCTGTCTCTCTCTGTCTCTCAAAAATAAAGAAATGTTTTAAAAAAAGTGTGGCCATCGATAAGGGTGGATGATATTGATGGGATCTTTTCTTTGGGGAAATAAAGGGAAAAAGTTAGCTTGGCTACAGCTGGAATCCCTTAGACCAAGTTTCCCTCCTAATTAGCATTTCCTGCCATGAACTTGGGCCTTTAGAAATATGACATTTTTTCACATTTTGATGCTAAGTGAGCTGCAGTCCTGATAATGAGGTCTGGAGTGCTCTTTTTCCCAAGAAGGACCTTGAACCCAGGAAGAAATAAAATTATTAAAAACAAACAAAAAATCGGGGCGCCTGGGTGGCTCAGTTGGTTAAGCGCCCGACTTCGGCTCAGGTCGTGATCTCACGGTTCGTGGGTTCGAGCCCCGCGTCAGGCTCTGTGCTGACAGCTCAGGGCTTGGAGCTGCTTCAGATTCTGTGTCTCCCTCTCTCTCTGACCCTCCCCTGCTCACGCTGTCTCTCTCTTTCTCCCAGAAATAAATAAAAAAAACATTTATAAAAACCCAAACAAAAAACCCTAACAGCAAAAATGTGATTTAATTCCAATTCCAATCCAAAGAAAGGGCTGACTTCCTTCCGTCTTGCTCACCACAGGGAATCCAGCCTGGATACAGGGCCAGTGTCCTATTTCCCAGTCCCTCCTGTAGAAAGGAAGTCATTCAGACCATCCTGGGAGGCACAGGACAGGAAGAATGCACGTCAGCGGTCTGGGGTCCAATTCCTCAGTGACATGCGGTCTGGGGCCCATTGGCCTGAATGACCTTTCCCCACACTGGCCGCTGTGTGCACTCCGGGTCACATCCTTTGAGGTCCTTCTGACTGTAATGGAGGCAGATGAGAAGTTTCCAAGGTGCTCTTTTATTTTAACTGTTTTAAAAGGTCTTGTGGTCTCGGCTGCTTGATTGTTTGATCTGTGAAAGCGCTACCATGGTACCGATGTGTGAACGGAGGGAAAGAGCGTGAGTTATCCAGCCTGGAGGAGGGGCCACGATGGGGCCCCCACACCCCCCGGGCTCCCGTCACCTGGTGGGGGGTTGGGGGAGAGCAGCCAGGCGGACGGATGCCTCACCTCCAGCTTCCCTCCGTTTACTTAAGGACACTGTCCCGTCTAGATTGCTCAGCTACGGCAAAGACACCGCGGCCTGTGCTGTGTGTGACGTGGCGTGCTGTGTACTGGGGGGGATCACAGCGGGGGGGGCCCGGGCCCACGCTGAGCTGAGATGCTGCCTTGCACAAGGAGACCCCACCGCTGTCACCTCCGGCTGCTTCTGACGCAGGTGTCCTTCGAGGGACTGTCTTCCTAGCTACGGTTCTGACATGGCCTTTGTGTCAGGCCCAGGGAGAGTCTAGGGGGACCTTTTAGGGAAGAATGGGGGACAGGAGGACAGTGGGAGGCACAGCGCCCTTCCTGGGGCTACGTGGGGGGGCCTCTGGGGCTCCCAAACCGGCTGTGACCGCAGCGGGGGTGTGCCGTGTCCTCTCCAGGGCGACGTTGGAGTCAGGCCGCAGCCAGAGGCCCCTGTCCTTCCGAGGGGACCCTGGTGCGCGTGACCCAGACAAACGGCAGAATCGCGTATGGGGCGGCCCTCAGAATGAGCTGTGACAACCTGAGGGGCCGAGACCAGCGACGATCTGTGAGTTAGGCCGCGAGTGCACACAATGGACAGCGCACCTGAGCCACCACATGGGGAGGGTCCAGACTCATGGCCGCACAGCTGCTGCCCGGATCCAGCCATCTTACACCTTCCGTCCCTTGGCCTGGTCAGTAAGGGTGTCAGCCGGCAGGGCTGTGTGGTTGGACCCCTCTGTTTTCACACCATGTTTTATTTTCTTCTTGTCTCTTCCTCTGGCTTCATTCTCACCGCACTGAGCCCCTTGGGGAGCGCCGGGGGCGGGACCTCGTCCGTGTCTGGGGAGCCCTGCAGGGCACTCACCTGACCCTCTCGGGCCTGTGAGAGGTGCTGGCTGAGGCTTCCAGGCACAGTGGACGTGCACTCTGCCAGCTCTGGAAGGTTCCCCCCGGGCAAGATGTGAACAGACGGTCGCGGGCCCCGAGCAGGAGCGCATCAGAGGGCGGTCGCGTGCTCAGCCCGGGTGTGGCCCACCTCCCTGGGCACCAGGGCACGGGGGCCCCACGGCGTCTCAGCCTGGTTCTCTGCTGCGGCGGCTCTGATCTCAGGGGTCTCCATGCACATCCTTGCTTATGTTCGGACCCCACGCAGCTGCCGGGGGCGCAGGATGGAGAGCTCAGCAGGGTGCCTGTGTCTATGGGGGTGACTGTGTGACCGGGACCCCTGTTAGCTGGGGTGCCCTGTGGGGTAGGGGAGAATCCTTGTGACAGGGCTTCACCCAGAGACAGACCACAAGGGGGTGGGGGTGTCACTGCTCCTTCCTCGGGTCCTGTCCCGGGTCCCCAGGGAGCCGCAGAGGCCACCTCTGAGAGCCAGTGGCACACCGCTGCCCTCCTGAGCAGGCGGGGGCGCCCCTGCGAGGGGGGAGGGCAGCCACGCCCGCTGCGGAGCCCGGTCCCTGAGATGACAATTGTGTCTCCCGTGCTCGAGTAGAATGGACAGACAGACAGACAGAGGCCGGGCCCCGGACAGCCCTCGGGGTCATGTGGCCCCTCCCAGAGAACGGCTGAGGCACACAGTAGGTGCCCTGCTTTCGTGCCAGATAAACTGGGTTTTTGGGGCGCCTGGGTGGATTATTTGGTTGGGTGTCCAACTCGCTTAGGTCATGATCTCGCGGTTCGTGGGTTCGAGCCCCGCGTCAGGCTCCGTGCTGACTGCCAGCTCAGAGCCTGGAGCCTGTTTCAGAGTCTGTGACTCTCTCTCTGATCCTCCCCTGCTCACGTGGTCTCTCTCTCTCCTAGAAATAAATAAAAATATAAAAAAAAACACTGTGGGTTTTCACCGGAAACTGTGAGCAAGGAACCCCGTGTGCTAAGCACTGAGATGGGTCCAGACCCGTGGATGGGCCCCCAGTCATGGCCGCATGGAGACACACCTGGGCCACCGCACACTGAGCCGCCACGATCAGAGAGAGACCCCTCGGCTCACCCCTCGGTCCCAATGGGCACGGCCCCAAGCCCATCACCGTGAAGACCGGGATGGGACGAGGTGAGGCTTCTGAGAATTTAAATATTGTACCAGCCAGATTTAGCAAAACACACACTAAGTTTGAATGTCAAATAAACAAATGCATTTTGTATAATATTTCACGGGAAATTTTATATTAAATAAAATTTGTTATTTATCTTGGTTTTGAATCTAAGAGGACACCCCACAGTTTCCCCGGCACCTCTGTTCTAGGCTAGCGAGGAAGGATGGGACGGAGTCTCAGGCCCTCCGCTCCCTCGGTCTTTCCCCCTCATAAGCCTTGTGTAGTATCTCAGTTAATGAGTTTGCATAATAAGAATTACATGTGCAAGTTATTAATGAGTTATCAGGCCTTTTCCTTTGTCTGTACCACCATGCTCTCACCTATTAGCTGTTACCAACACGAAGGGAAGGGGGCAGAGTTGCACGGGGCCCTGGGAGAGATCTCTCAGCCCGCCAGTAGGGGCCCTGGGAGAGATCTCTCAGCCCGCCAGTCGGGGCCCTGGGAGAGATCTCTCAGCCCACTGGCCCGGCACAGGGCTCATTGCCTCACGGACTCTGGCGTTAGCAATCCCAGTAGCTCAGGTGATGTCGGCTTCTCCATGGCACAGGCATAGAAACGGAGTCTCAGCGTTTAGGTGACTTGCCCCACTCATCACAGCCAGAGTGAAGGGCAGAGATCTACGCCCGGGTCTGTCCCAACACCCTCTGACCTTTCTCGCCCACGGCACGGCGTTGGAGCCCAGAGTAAACTGGGAGGAGAGTGGAGACCCCGCGTGCATGGCGAGAAATCTCTTGGGGCCCCAAGGAAAGCAGGGTCCTGCCACGGTGAGTGTCCTGACCTGGGTGGGGGGCGCCGTGCGGTGCATGCTTCCACACACAGCACGCACAAACACAGGCGTCCCTTGTTAAAAGCCACGCACCAACGTGGTTCCCTCAGCGAGGCCGAAATGCCAGCTGGCAGTGCCTTCTTGGAGCCGGGGACGCCCCTCCCACTCCCAGAGAGCCTGCCCCCGGGCGGCGGTGATTCCTGACAGTCTTCCCGATCTTCCTGATCAGCCCCAACCCTTCCCGGAAACCCCCAGGCAATCGCAGAAGGCTCACCCAGAGCCTCAGGTGTCCATCTCAGAACCGGCAATGCGTGCGACGGCGATGTCACCGTTTGTACTTGATGCGTCGGCGGCGTTTGCTCATCGGTACAAAACCGTGTCTTTCTACCTTTGTTTCCTTATTGCCCTTCTGGAGAGCAAGGAACCCAGGTTTACATTCAATTAGTTAATTAATATGAATTCTGGTTTAATGAGTCCCCAAGAGGTAGAGCTGAGCTCTGGAGGCATACAAGCTATTAAAACACCTGAAGTTTGCTCTCCTGCACCAGCAGCCAGCTTCCGCCCGCCTGGAGGGGCGGTCTCCCCTCCGAGAAGGCAGGACACACACAGACAGGTAGCACACCCACTCTCACGCACGTGTGTGCACCTTTCAGCCCTACACGGTTCTCTCTCCTGCCTGGGGAGCGCCCGGGCAGTTGGGCGCTGGGGGAGTTGTAAGCGACAGCAGAAAGAGCCAGTATTGGTAAGAAAGAGGAACACTCGTCGCATTTAGTGTATTGGTGAACACCGACGCAGGACCACCTAATGGGCACCCCGATGACCCTCTGTCCCTGTGTCTCAGGGCAGCACAGACAGGCGCGTCTGTGGCTTCTTGCCTTCCTCAGGGCTGATGACAGACGAGCGCATCACCGGAGGGATGGGGCCTGGCCCCGGGCCTGGCCCCTTGCAGGGGACCCTGTGGCCCTTCGTCCACCAGCCCGGCCCCAGCATGGGGTGGGGCAGGGCAGACACCAGATGGCAAGGAGGGGCAGTTAGAAGTGTAGAGAATCTCAGCTCCTGTCTGGGCGGGGCGAGCTCTCACGCTCACTCCCCTTTGGAGGTGCTGTTTTAGGAAGGCAGGCCAGCCCGGTGGGGCCCTATCCATCATTTCTTAGCGTAGGGCACAGTGTGAGAAAGAGGTAGAAAACGTCAGGGAAACAAGCCAGGAGAAAGCTCCACGTCTCTATGGAAATTATTTCTTTCCCAATAGCCATGCCTTTTAACAGATATCTGTGTATCTGTTGGAAATATATTCAAAAAAAATTTTTAATATTTTATTTATTTCTGAGAGAGGGAGAGAGACAGACAGAGAGTGAGAAGTGGGGGAGACCGCGAGCAGGGGAGGGTCAGAGAGAGACACACACACAGAATCTGCAACAGGATCCAGACTCTGAGCTGTCAGCATAGAGCCCACCGCGGGGCTCAAACCCACGAACCACGAGATCATGATCTGAGCAGAAGTCGGACGCTTAACCGACTGAGCCACCCAGGTGCCCCTCTGTTGGGAATAATTTGCTGTAAATGCAGTCTCTGGCCACCCAGGGTCTCCAGCATAACGAATTAGTCTGGATTCTTTGGGACTTGGCTAAGATTTGGCAAGTCTCTAAAGGCTGCCTCTTCCTAAGTCTCCAGGGTGGATTCTAGCATCTTCTTTGAAACTTAGGGTCCTGTCATGAAATGCAGTCTGCTCACAGGGTTAGGTTTTTGAGTCTCATCAAAACTACACTGATTCGGTCCTTATCTACACGCTCAGAAATACCCCCAGCATCGTGCGGGATTGCGACTGAATTATAACACGGGGTATGTTACATACAGTCTATAAGCTAAGCGCATGCTTACGATTTAGATAAGGAGAGAAGACAGAAGCAAATGAAACAGTATAGTAAGAAGTCAAGGCAACATGTGTCCAAATACACAAACAGGGGATGTACTCCCTGCTTAGTGGAGTCATGTGTGGAAGGATCCAGAAGTGTCTGGAAGGATGAGGAAACGGAGTCAGGACTCGGGGTGGCTGGGGAGTGCTTTAAGAGAGCATGTGGCTTGTTTGGGTGATAGAAGGCACAGCCTGGGAAGCCTGGGTCTGGGACACGCGCGGCGCACTTCGGGGGTTGAGGAGCCAGGTCTTCGTGGAGAAGCTTCTGCTTGCGTGGCTGGAGCTGTGGCCGGCAGAGCTCGGGACGCCCTCCGTTCTTGCTGGGAGACACCCAGGGCCTTTCTGGGGGGCACTTCCTGGACGAGCTCAGTGCTAGCAACGAGCAGTAGGAGGCCATTCTCAGCGCCAGCAAGAGGATCGCTGTTGCCAGCACCGGCCGGAGCCCGGGTGCGTGCGCCCGTCCCTGTCCAGCCCAGGGCGGTGACGGAGACAGCGGGCAGCAGCACAGAGACGGTATCTACCCATCTCCTGGCATAGCCGCTATCTCCGTGGTATCTGAGCACAGCGAACAAATGTCCACTGGATGGGCTTTGCCCACACGTACAGATAAATCTTCACGCTTATCTCCCCCACCAGCCGGTGCCATGTATTCACTGCCCGGGACCAGAGGAGCTTCTTAATCACGGCCGTCAGGATGCTCCCAGGGAGGCTCGCCCGTCTGCGCGTGTGCCCGGGATCGCCATGGAGGACCCAGCTGCCTCCAGGGGCCCGGAGCCTCCAGACATCCCGGGGGTGGGGGGTGAGGGTCAGTCCCGATTCTCCCCAGGGCACAGGCTGGGCCGGGCCGAGCGCTGCTCCTTCAGCCACGGGCCCTGGGCGCTGTCCATGCCGTGGGCCCAGTGCCTGCCCCCGGCCACCCTCCGTCCCCATGGTTCTCCCCTTCTCCGGGGCAGGGTGTCCTCTTAGAGGACCGGAGCCCCAAAGCTGTCACCTAGGACCAGAAAGCCTGGGAAGCCACACAGAGAAGGCTTGATCCTGCACCTTAGATCCGACCGCACACTTAGGGGCCTCGCGGCCGAGCCTGGCAGGCAAAGCCCGGGACCACGCTGTGTGTGGCGGGCTGACTAGTGACGAGAGTGCCGCTGTCCTCTGAAACACGCTTTCTTCTGATGCCCACGCAGGCAGGGCACTGCGCCCCTGTGGTCCGGGGGCATTTGAGGGTCTCCGTGTCTTCACCGCGCCAGGAGGCCCTGCCACCCACGTCTCTGGGGTGAGGCCTTCTCCCCGCCCCTGTTCAGCGACCCGCAGGTCCACGGTCCACAGATACAGTCACTGGCACGCACGTGGTTACTAAGTGGCCCTTGGGAGGCATCTGGTCACCACGGTTAGAGCAGTGCGCAACCCATACTTTCCGACGTGCGCCCTGAGGCCCACTGCTGGGGTGCGCCCATGCTCTGCACCCCTGCGGCTGCCCCTCGGCGCCCTCACTGAGCTGACGCGTGCCCGGGACGGCCTCTGCCTGCCGCCGCAGGGCCCGAGTCTCACTGCAATGGAAGTTTGTCCCTTCTGTTCCCGTCTTGGCAAATGACTACATTGCCTTGGGAAATGTTGCTCGCCCCTTACCTCGGCGACCTGTGAGCCCTCGCAGACACGGGCTGGGTTTCCCCATCAGCCCCGCCCCCACTCAAACGTACCCTGTACTCACCAGACAGGTGTCTGCTTCCCACACTGAGATTAGCCTTGGAGTTTTCCCGGCATCTTCGTCTCCAGGAGTGACGAGAGTCAGGGCCCGTGACCATGACACGCATCTGGGGCCGAGGTAAGAGCACGAGACGCTGGTGGCCAAGTTTCTACAGACTTGTAAGAGGGAAGGGAGGGCCTGGGGAGCAGGGGACTGATGTCAGGAGAGCCAGGCCGGGGACCACCTGAGGCGGCTCGCAGGTACCGGTGAGCGCCTGCCAGGGAGCAGGGAGGTCTCAGACGGCCCGTGCTGCCTGCTCGCTGTGACACCCTCTGTGGGCGTGAGGCTGACGCGACTCCACCCCCTGAGGAGGGGCCCCGGGCGGGCACCGGTCTGCGGGGGCCCCCAGAATAAAGACGGCCACGTGCAAGGGGCTTGAGAAGCAGGCGCTACTTCTTTCCCCTTCGGGGGGCTGGGTGTCCACCATCAAGGCGTGGACGGGCTGGTTTCTCCCAGGGCCTCTCTGCGGCATGCGGACAGCTCCTCCTGTGCCTCTCGCCCTGGTCTTTCCTCGGGGCATGTGTGTGTTCCTCTTCTGATCAGGACGCCAGTCAGAGCGGGCCAGGCAATCCCTACAGCTTCCTTCTACCTTAACCACCGCTGTAAAGACACCTCTCCAAGGACTGGCACCTTCTGAGCACCTGGGGGTTGGGAAGTCAATGGTTGAATTTTGACAGGACGCATTTCAGCCCAGAGCATATGGCCAAGACGAAGGGATCTGCATCTGTAATTAAGGTCCCAAATCAATTGATGTTTTTAGCTAATTAAAAGAGAAACTATCTGGGGCACCTGGGTGGCTCAGTCGGTGAAGCGACCAACTTCGGCTCAGGTCATGATCTCAGGGTTCCTGAGTTTGAGCCCCGCATTGGGCTCTGTGCTGACAGCTCAGAGCCTGGAGCTGCTTCAGATTCTGTGTCTCCCTCTCTCTCTCTGACCCTCCCCTGCTCACGCTGTCTCTTTCTGTCTCTCAAAAAATAAAATAAAATGTTAAAAAATTAAAAGAGAGAGAGAGCGAGAAAGTATCCTGTGGGCTTGACCTAACTGGGCAAGCGCTGTCCGAGAAGGCCTGGGTCCTTCAGGGGAGCAGTGCCTCTGTCCCCCTGGCCTGGAGGACGCAGACAGGCCGCCCGGAACTGTGCGGGGGCAGGTGGCCTCTGGGACGGAGGCCTTCCTCCCACCGCCACAGCCCCCGAGCAGCCCAGAGGCAGGGCTTTTGCTCCCCGAGCCTCCTGGCAGGAGGGCAGCGGCCGGACCCCAGCCTGCTGAGACCCGGGGTGAGGACCCAGCTCCGCGCCGCCTGGACCCCGGGCCGCGGATGCCGTGCTCACAAGGCCAGCCGCTCCGTGTGTGGTCCCGCAGCATGGAACCAGCCCTGAGGTGGGTGTACGGGCTTCTCCCCACCTTCTCCACAAGTCTAGGTATGACTTGAGCGGAGCGCACGCCCTCAGTGACTGCGGGTCTGTAGAAGTCTCCAGAAGGAAGGTCTTCTCCATTCACACACAGATGAACAGGAGGAAAGGGGGCCCACAGACTTCTGGACTTCCAGCCCGTCTCTGGGGTCTGCCTGCCCCCGCCTTCCGGGCAGTGGGCTTGGCCGGCTCTGCCCCGGGGCCGGGACGAGGCCGTTGCCCAGCAGCCCTGACACTCACTCTCCCGTCTCAGGCTGCAGGGAGGCCCCGATTGGCTCATCCCGGCTCCGTGTTTCCAGCCGCCATTCCCCTCGCTGACTTCGGCAAGGAATGCAGGGGGTCGGTGGGATTCGGTGCAGAGAAGAAGTGGCTTCTCACCACTAGGATGCGGGCTTTTCTTAGGCTTCCCGCCCCCCACGCTGCTGCCACTTGCCTTTCCTCGCTGCCTCCTCCCTTTGTCGGCATCTGCTGTTCCCGGTCCTGTGAAGCCCTCTAGCTCCGGAGGCCCGTGTCCGGCCGTCACACGCAGCCCCCAAAGAACGGATCCCTCCACCCGCTTGTCCCTGGGAGCAACGGTCCGAAACGGCGCGTCCAGGAGAGAGGCTGCACGGCCATGTCAGCCTCGACGGCAGGGAGATGGGGACCAGGCATCCCTGATGGACACAGAGCAGAGGCTGCGGACCCGCTGGCCTCGAGGAGCGTCCCAAGCTCACCGTCTGAGATGAGAACGCGCAGCCGCAGAGCCAGGGCATCTCACAGTCATGGAAGTTGTACGGACCACACGTGCTAGTTTCTGTCCTTGATGTCCTGGCCTCTTGGGCGCTGCTGGCCAGGGCCGCCTAGCACCAGAGACCACAGCCTGTCCTTACAAGTGCCTTCCACTTGCTGACCAGAGGGTCCAGAGCTCACAGCCAGGCACCCTCTTCTTTGACCCGGAATGTTCCAGACCATGATCCCGTGGCTCTGGTCACCTCTGCGTGGGAACCCGCCAGCTAGGCCGGCCCTGTGTCGCAGACCCACTGAAGTCACTCACGCTAGCCCATCCTGAGGGTGCTTACCCTCCCTCCTCTCTTCCTTCCCACGGAAACCACAATCAAGGGTCTTGTCACATTTTGTTCTTGTTCTGGCTGCCTCCTGAACGTCCCTAGGGCCTCCTGACGGTCTCTGGGGCCTCCTGACTGTGCCTGTGCTCTCCTGACTGTGTCTGGGGCCTCCTGACTGTCTCTGGGCCTCCTGACGGTCCCTGGGCCTCCTGATGGTGGGGCCTCTGACAGTCCCGGGGCCTCCTGGCCTGATCCTGGGGCCTCCTGACCTCTCTGGGGCCTCATGGGGCCTCCTGACTGGCTCCCTGGGCCTCCTGGTGGTCCTGGGACCTCCTGACTGTCCTGGGACCTCCTGACTGTCCCTGGGCCTCCCCTGGCTGTCTCTGGGGCCTCCGACAGTCCCTGGGGCCTCCTGACTGTCTCTGGGGCCTCCTGACAGTCCTGGGGCCTCCCTGACTGTCTCTGACTGTCTCTGGGGCCTCCTGACAGTCCCTGGGGCCTCCTGACTGTCTCTGGGGCCTCCTGACGGTCTCTGGGCCTCCTGACTGTGTCTGGGGACTCCTGATGGTCCCTGGGGCCTCCTGACTATCTCTGAGGACTCCTGACCGTCCCTGGGGTCTCCTGACGGTCCCTGGAGCCTCCTGACTGTGTCTGAGGCCTCCTGACTGTGTCTGGGGCCTCGTGATGGTCCCTGGGCCTCCGCCTGTGGAGCCCGCCCCTACACTCTACCTCCTACATCCAGGGAGCTGTGAGCATAAATACTTCTTCCTCAAGATAGTCCTACTGTGTCCGTCTGTCTTCGTGGCTTCAACAGGCCCTGGACATGCTCTTAAAACAGAATTAATGCTTAGTTAGAAGTGAGGAGCCTCCGCCAGGGAGTCCACAGACATGGGTCTGGAACTGACCCCCCTTCTGTCTTGAGGAGGGACTTCAAATGGGTCCCTTGCAGCTCTAGGGCTCAAGCTCCTCCCAGGCCGACACGGAGAAAGTCCCCTCTGTGTCCCCCGCACACTCGGGAGGAAGACGGAAACGGCGTAACTCTGGGGGAGGGGGTGCCCACGTCCCTGCGCAGCTCGCATCGAACAAGAGGGCTAAGTCAGCAGCGACCTGAGAGCCCCGGGAACCGGTCAGCCCTCGGCTCGGGTGCAGGCCGGCCCCGGCAGGCTCCACGTCCGAGGAGTTCCGCTCGGCGAGGACTGACCACTCAAGTCCCGGGAAGGAACTGACATAGTTCCTCCTTAGGTGACGGAGATTTTCAGGGGCAAGTTGATATGTCATCAGAAATAATGATTTAACATCTGCCGTTGTGGGGGGAGGGTGTCCAGCCACCGTGTCGAAGTGGGGCTGGCAGTGAGGGTCGCTGGGAGCCAAGTCCGGCTCCCCTAGGTCTGTCATTTACCCCCTGCCGTGGCCCCCGCCCAAGATGCTGTGCACCTCTGGGCCTCAGTTTCCTTACACGATGAGCTGATAGGTAGGGAGGGAATAGCTGCAGTTGCTTCTAGATGTGCTGCAAATTCAGAGGTTCCTGTTCAGTTCTGCTTTGCATCCTCCTGAAGGGCAGGCAAGGCAGGTTATAGTTTCCAGCACATGCAGAACAGAGTGACCTCCAAGTGTCATTAAGTCAGCACACAGCTTCTGCTTCACTCAGAGGCCGGGTGCCGCTGAAAGGTCTTTTGAAAGAACATCATCAGGGGCGCCTGGGTGGCTTAGTCGGTTAAGCGTCCGACTTTCGCTTAGGTCATGATCTCGCGGTTCGTGGGTTCGGCCCCGCGTCGGGCTCTGTGCTGACTGCCAGCTCAGAGCCTGGAGCCTGTTTCAGTCTGTGGCTCCCTCTCTCTCTGACCCTCCCTGCTCACGCTGTCTCTCTCTCTCTCCTAGAAATAAATAAAAAATATTAAAAACAAAAAGAAATAAAACCTTTAAAAAAAAAAAAAAAAAAAAAAAGAAAGAACATCATCAGGACATTCTGCCCAGGGGAGCTTGGGTTTCTTTTTGGGGTTTTCACTGTAGGCACATACGCTGGCAACAGGCTCCGTCCTCACCACCTGCCCCCAAAACGCCTGCCTTGCCATGTCCCGCCAACGCGCACGGTCCGGTCCGTGTAGACGGGGTAGGATGCCGGCTCCTGAAGCCAGAAGTGCCAGAGCCTGGAGCAGCAACTAAAATGAGGGACACTCATTAAGAGGAGAAAATGCGAAACTGTCGGCCCCACAAACGCGGCGGAGCGAGCCAAAGCGTGGGTGTCTGCGCTGCTCTTTGAAATCTGAGCCTGGGTTTTGCAAATTGCCCCCAGATTATGCCTGGCATCACCGTACTCGTCCACGGACAGACACCTCGAGCACCTGAGCTCAGCGGGCAGGAATGCTCGGATCGGGGGGGCCGGCGCGCCTCGCCCCAGCCCTGCAGCGCCAGCCGCGGGGACAGCTCATCACCACTGGAAGCAATCTGATGCAGCTCCTTGTTTCTGGTCTTCGTGTGCGTATCAATAAGCGTCCACACCCTTTGGCAAGCCGTCCTCGTGTGCGCTGCCATCAACAACAATAAATCATTTGTGAGCACATGTAGCAATTATCACCCAAAATAAAGGATCTTGATCTTAATAAAGGGGAGAGGCTGGCGCGCACCTTCGCAGAACTGGCTGGGAAGCCGGGCGGGGCGGTGACTCACCCGGGGTGCACTTGCTTAATGGCTCAAGGAGCAGGCGCGCTAGCGGCCCACGCAGCGGGGACCGTGCATGCGCCGGCAGCGGCCTGGGAACAACAGCGCCCTTTGTGTCGCTCCCGTGGTGCAAGCTTAGTGATGTTCTCGCTTCTGGAGGGCAGGCACCGACAGGCTGCGAGCAGGGACTGGTCTTGGGCACTGGGCGCTGGAGTGGACCCGCCATCCTGGGGGAGGCGGCACCTGAGAGCCGGAGCCAGGGGCCCCACGCCCGCACGGGGAAGCCCGTGCCCTCCGCGGCTGGTGCCATGAGATGAGCGTGTCCCTTTCCCAGGGTCTCGGGGGGCGGAGGCTTGGGTCCGAGAGCTTGAGGTCTCCTGGACACAGAAGACGCACGGTATTTGGGGGGCTTCCTGAGTCAGGTGCTGCCCTCAGTGACGCGGATGTCAGGAAGGGTGTCCGGAGCCCTGCCTGCCCCTCCCCTGCCCCTGCGTCTCCTTCAGCCTCCCCCTCCTCCCAACGCCCCTCCTTCCCTAGACTCTACGCACGCTCTAGTCTGAGGGTAATGCTTGGAGCTGCATCCCCCCAGGTCCCACGGGCTCCCAGCAACGGGGCTCCCGTCCGCAGACGCTCCTGTCTCCCATCTGCACACCCTCCTCTCCCTCCATCTGTCGCTCTGGGCTCCACGTCGTGCACCAGTGACCGGGCGGGTCTGTGGCGCCCTAACGCCATCTCTCCTGGGGGGGAGCACTCATTTCCCCGTCTGCACAGAGCTGCCGGCCCGACGGCATTTTGTATTTTCCTTCGAAACAGTAATACTTGAACGCTAAATGACCAAGCGGCTTGAGGACCCGCCCAAGCTTGCGCAGACCCGGTGCTCGGCGAGCTGAAGGCCTGGCGCCTGCAGCCTCCTCCTCGGGAGCGCAGGGCAGTCTCCTGCCCCCACAGCGCAGGCGGGGCAGCCGTGGCCGAGCTCGTGGCCGTGGCCGGGCCGTCCCCAGCCCGCGCGGCATCTGCCTGAGACGTCTCTCGCCAAGAGTCACGGCCCCCTGACCACCTCCCGCAGCACTTCCTCACGCTGACGTCAGCCCGAAGCCCTGCACGTTCCCGAGAACCAGCGCGGCCTGGGGGTCCCCGGCGAGCAGTGGGGGCTGCGTGTCACCCCCAGCGGTCTTGGCCTCTCAGCGCTGGCTCGTGGAGGCTGTGACCTGAGCCCGGCTACGTGCTTCCCCGGAAGAGCTGGCCTGCGGAGCCCACCGGCTGCTGGCCCAGGGCCGCCTGCGTAGTGACGCGAGGGCTTTGTCTGCGAGAAAGCTGCGTTTAGTCTTGTCCCATATTAATACCATTTGGCTTGTTTTGTTAAAGGAATTGTACTTTCTTTCAGACTTAGATACTGGATGTGAACTTCCGTCACCCCTGGTAGATTCGTTTTCCCACTCGCAGCTGGAAGGTAGGGGTCCCAGCCGTCCCTGCCGCTGCTGGCAACTTCAGGTCACCGCACCGCCCCCACCTCGCCTTCCCGGGGCTCAGGGCGTCCCCCCCACCTCGCCTTCCCGGGGCCCAGGGCCCATTTCCACAGAGCAGAGTCCCAGGAAGCTCCCACCACAGACCGCCTCCCTGCAGGGCCTCCCTTAACCCCTTCCCTTCCCGGAGGGAGAAGGCCAGCCCACCCTCCACAGCGCTCCCCCGAGTGGGAGGGGGGTCCTGCGGTGGACGTGTCGCTGGTGACCCCACACGGGCCATGGAGTGCAGGCCGCAGTTGGGTGACCACACACTGGGGGTGGGGCAGGGAGGCCTCTGGGAAACTACTCCCGAGCTGAGGCCTGAGGGGTTGGGAAGAGTCAGTCTCAGCTCGGCTGTGTTAACAAAACAGTGCAGGGGAGCTGTGTACACAGCAGACCCCGGTCCTCACCGTCTACAGGCTGGACGTCCCAGATCAGCGTGCCCGCGGGGCCCGGTGCTGCCGAGGCCCCTTCCCAGAGCGGAAAGTTAGAGGGCAAAGCAACTTTCCCCTGTCCCTCTTCCGGAGGCTTCCAGAGACGCCATCCCCACGTGCTGCCATGCTGGGCTCAGGTCGTAGGGTATAAACGCCGAGTCCACAGCAGAGTCCACCATTCAAGGCACTGGGAGAGGGCCTGGCGGAGGCCTTGGGTGAGGAATAAGCCCATCCCTGCAGCTGGGGCCCGGCCGGGTTCAAGTGTAACGTAATGGTCACGGCGATGACTGGTGATCAGGTGAGGGCTTCCCGTCTCACCCAGGGCTGCACAGAAAGCCCATGGGGCATCTCCCTAATAGGTTGTTTGCCACAGCAGTTTTAGGGCCGGAGAAAGATGGAGCGCAAAGTACACAGAGCTCCCTGATACTCCCTTACCCCTCATGAGCATGCACATACGCACACACACATGTACACACAGGCACACACATAGACCCGCAGACACGACTCATGCACACACAAACACACCTACACACATGCAATCACACATGCCTATGCACACAGACACACATGCACACACATGTGCACACAGGCACACACCCACAGAGACACACATGACATGACACATACGGACACACACAATCACACATGCTCATGCACACAGATGCACACATGTGCACACAGACACACACGTACACACCCACACACATGACACAACACACACAATCACACATGCCTACCCACACAGACACATATGCACACACATGTACACACAGGTACATATGTGCACAGACATATAGATACACACCGACATGACACATACACACACAAACACACACAGAGACACACATACACATGCAATTACACATACCTATGCACACAGACACACATGCACTCACATGTACACAGAGGCACACATGCACACACACAACCATGCACACACATGCCTATGCAAACACAGACACACGGGCACACACAGTCACACATGCACAGACATATCACACACACAGATAGATACACACACACACATGCACAGATGTCCACGCCTACACATGCATGCACACACTCAGGAGTTATCCCTGCTAGTAACATCTTGTCTTTATTACTGTTGATGAACCAACATTAACACATTACTGTTAACTGGAGTCCGCAGCTTACATTGGGGTTCGTTCTATGTTGAACATTCTGGACAAACATAATGACACCTATCAGTCTTCACAGTCACACAGAGTGGCTTCCCTGCCCTAGGGATCCTCTGTGCTCTACCCGTTCATCCTTCCCTGCCCATAACCCCTGAAAGCACTGCTCATTTCACTTTTTCATCTTTCCTGGAGCATCATGGAGTTGGAATCATACAGTGTGGGGCCTTTTCACACTGGCTTCACTCAGGGATTTTCATTTCCATTTTCTCCATGGCTTTGTGCAGCATCGTGGCTCATCTCTGTCTTCCACCACGAATGACGCTCCACTGGGTGGGCCCCCATTGTTTATCCGTTCACCAACCGCAGGGCATCTCACCCTTCCAGAGGTAAAGTCCTCTCAACACTGACATACAGGCTTTAGTGTGGTCATAAATTTTCACCTCATTTGGGTGAATACTGAGAACATGATCGCTAGCTCGTATGGTAAGAGTGAGCTTAGTTCTGTAAGAAACCACTGAACTTACATGCACCATTTTGCATTCCCACCAGCAACGAATGAGTGCTTCCATGGATCCATATCCTGTCCAGCATCTGGAGCCATCGACATTTTGGATTTTGGCCATTCTCATGAGTACGTAGTGGCCTATGAGACATTATAATCAGGGACGCCACATGAGTTGATTGACATTTTGAATGGAGGACTCTGGCTGCCCTGGGACGGCATGATGGAGGCCAGTCAGGATGTACGCATAGCTGCCCAGGTGAGAGGTGACGTGCTGTGGGCAAGGTAGAAGCACAGAGAAGGAAAGATGGCGTGTGATGCCACTGGAGGAAGAACCCACAAGCTTGTTGATAGGTTGGACTGGAGAGAAGACCAAAGAGGGACCCCATGTCATTGCCTGAGCCATCAGCAAGCTGCTAGGGGCTCCCGTGGAAACAGAATTTGAGCGATATATTTTGTACTTGCTACCCTTTGAGTTTCTGGTGGAAGTGTCCAGGAAAATCAGAATTTTAAAATCCGAAGCATGGGGAAGAGATCAGCGTTGGGCGTCTGAATTGAGCCTCAGCCCAGAGCACCCATCTCACCTCATGCTGAACACTCACTCTCTTTCTCTTTCTTCCTACCAGTCGAGATCTTAGTTCCTCTTAGGGACTAGTTTCTCTTGGTGGCCTCTTCAGGGACACCTGCCCCTACCTTCTCCATGAGCATAGATCCTCTTATTCCTTGTGCCCACTTGATCCAGAATTTCCTGGACCCTAATATCCACCGTGTATCATTCCCCTTCATGTGATTAATGTCGGATCTATTATCTCCTTGAGGTTTGAGTTTCCATGAGGTCCTTTGGGTGTCTTTCTCATTCACTTCACTCTGCGTCTCTGCAGACCCTTCCACAATATGCTCCCAATAAATACTTTTTGAGTCGACAACTTATTGAAATATAACATAACGTTTCTAGGTGTCTGTGGACAGAATGAACTGTATATAGACAGCAGAGCAAGAAACCCACCATTGCGTGGTGACCACCTAGGGCAAAACTACCCTCTTAAAATTATACCACTAACTATGAGGGCTTTCTGTTTTCTGTTTGTAACTGCCCCAATGGTTGTTACCACCAAAGCAGTAAGTGCCCCCATTTGCCACAGCCTGCTGCACCTCCAGGCTGCACCCACAAGGCTGTCTTCCCTTTGGGTCCTGGTATCAGTTACTTTTTTTTTTTCCTCTTCACAAACCAACAGTTTTCCACATCAAATGTCAATTAAAAAAAGACTCAACTGACATGGAAACTCTGCTAAATGGCAAGCTGGAATTTGACCTGCAGTGAGACAGCATGGTTAATAATTTTGATCTGACAATTTCAGATTTGAAAGAGTGATTACATAGCTACCTGCCAAGAAAAAAAATGTGCTGAAGAAACACAACAGAACCCGAGCTTAATTGCCTGATCGTCCCGGAGAGCTTTCAGAAAACTCGCATTCTACGTAGGATGGGCTGGTACAACATCTCAGATCTGGTTCCACATCTAGTATTACCTAATGACAGATGCAAGAGGTTGAATTTACAAAATCCCAGCTCTCATTAGAGAGCTGGTTCTTAAACCACAAAAGCCCTGTAGATCAGCCTTGACATTTACATGTAGCAACGCCCCGAATGATGCAATTCGGTTTCCCAGGTCAGTCTAGTTTGTTTTGCTAAACCGAATGTATTGTAATCCTAAATTCTATTCTGCACAAACATCAATTAGTTAGCGCTGACCTAATGATAATGATCTTGCTGCATATTAGAGTCAGCTGATACTTTCCCTAATTAGAGGAGGCTCCAATTATCGTTCACCCAAAGGTCGGTGCTCCCTGCTCTCAGGCTGGGCAGTGGCATCGGTGCGGTACACGCATGGTGGAAATGAGCCACACGACCCCGTGCAGCCCGCGGCATAGCCCGGGCGAGGCTGGGCACCCGCACCCCGCTGTTTCTGACCCTGGAGTGAGGCTCTGTGGCTGGCTGCCCACCGGGGCCGCGAGCAAAGGCCTTTTCTCCTCTGACCCGGTGTTCCTCCAGCCACTCATTTTCGTTTCTGCGTTGCCAAAGCTGCACTTAATCACTTCATAAATATGAATGGGTGTCATTCTCCTTCCACGATTCATTCGGATGGCGGTTTCCCATGTTTTATAGCAGCTGAAGGACTTAAATAAAATATTCACATGCTTTTACTGAATTAAAACACTTTTCTTAGTGAGCATGTCAGTAAGCACGGCTTTCTGTCTTCAGGGCCTTCCTAATCTATGAGTCTCATTCTGCAATGTCCATGCCTCCCGCGCTGTCTCCTCCTTCCCTTTCCCGTCAACCGGCTCAAGCCCCTGCCGTCCAAAGCATCTTGTGCAAACCAGGCCGGAGATGCAATGTATTATTGTGGAGAAATTCCCTTAAGTCTCGAAATTAGCAGTAACATCCTGCAGGTCGGTTTTGCCCACGTGCTATCGTCTTTTATCCACAAAAACAGGTTGAATAACCCACCATGAATGCGACGAGAAATATGAGGCTAGCATTTCACACATGCATTTTCTCCAGGAAAAATAGCAGTGGCATTTTCCTGTTGACACGACTGTTTTCGGTAAGACAACTATCCTGAATTTAAAAAAAATAAAGAAAAATAAAGAATCTTTATTACATATGTGTGTGTGGTGCCACAGGGTGCTTTCAAAATAAGGCAAATATCAAATGAGTTTTCTTTCCACACGCTTTCCCGCTAAGCAGGTAACTTTGACCCCGAAGCTTAAATTTACCCCATGGAGGGTGACTGTTTTATTCTGTAAAAGTAAAGTATGATTTCCCTTCATAGGAAGCTAGACAGGGCATCACACGGCACTGTCACGTCCAGTGCCCTGGATAGGAGTGCGTTGCCTCTACGCCCCCATATGGGAGATACTTCTAGAATGTCAGCAAATTTAACTGCAATTTGATACTATCGTCACGTAGTAATTAGATCGTGATGCTGATGGAGAAGCAGAATCTCTCGAGGAATTTACTTGAGGAAATACACAGAAATTTCAGCGCCTCCTGCCCGAAGCAGTAGGCAGGCCGAGTGTGTGGCCCATACGCCTGCCATCTTCCAGGGAACATTCTCGCCACAGGAGGGCTCCCATATGAAAAGTAAAGAAAACGATTAATAAAGAAATTAATCACACAGATAGAGTTGAATCAAGAAGCAGGGAGATAAAGCTCACGTGATATTCGCTGTTTTCATAAAACCGAGCCCTGCAGGCTGGTCCTCAGGGACCCCGCATGACTGTGGGAAACGCCCGTCACACGGCCCGTGTAGCGTCCCGGAGCCCGGGGTGGTCCCGCTTAGCTCCTCCTGCAGGAACTCCGGCCGGCGTCACCCAGGCTGTACGCACACCGCGTTCTCTGTTGCCGAGTCTTCCCAAGCTGGAAAGACAGTAGTGGGTGTGGCTCAACGGCTTTAAAAGCATCGTCCACCCGTCTATGAATTAATCTGTTTATTCTGCCAAGTTCACCACACACACCTGTCCTGTATGTATTACGTTGAACTCTCAAATCCGCCTGCATCTTTGGGTCTCTGACCGAAGCCACACGTGTAATAAACTCTGGAACTTGCGCATGTCTGCACCTGTCTGTGTAAGCATATGTACGTACACATGCATATACTTTGGACCCTGCACTTCTCTTTCACATGTGTAGAGAAAACATTATCTCTTGGGTGCAGGGCTTGGAGAGATGATCATGGGAAGCAAACATAATAACATGTTTTCAGGATGCACAACCAATCTGCCTCTACCTTGTTCTGAACTGCAGGTGATTTCACAGGTCACAAACGTAGGGAGTATGAGGAGAGAGCGCACTTGTGAGGTATGTACATTTTGTGCGCAACGTCCGGCTGCACCGAGTGGCTCGAATCTCGGACCGGGTAACGTGTGCAGGCCCACTAGCTTTACTTTGGAGGAGTGAGCTTCCCCGGCTGGTCGTTAACCGCTCAGTAAATTGTCTGAAGATTGCACGCAATTGCTCTATTAATAAAACCCACGTTAAGAGAAATGAAGTTAATAATGAAGTTGGAGTGGTCCTTTCCACACGCCACCTTGCAACTGCTGTCATGGGCTCTCAAAATGAGCAGCTAAAGACCAAAACGAGCCCTGCAATAAAAATTAGTAGGCCAGAAAAGCCGTAAGCGACGGGACAGTGCTCTGCTGAGCGCAAACCACATTTCCTGGGGAACTGAGCTGCCCAGGTGCACTCGTGCTTCTTGTGATGCGCGGAGACCCCGGGCTGGTGGTGGGTCCTCGGGGATGTGAGTGGGGGGCCTGAGCGAGCTCAGGCCGGGGCTGTCTGTCCTGGCTTCCCATGGATCCCCATGCACAGCAGACAGGGATGTGGGCGCAGGGGTGTGGGGGAGTGCCACGGGGTCTGGATGGCCAGGCTCCTCGTGCACCGGAGGAAACAGGCACAAAGCAGCACCCTCGGGGGTCCGGAGCCAGGGTCTGCGGAAGGACGTGGGCTACAGGCTGGAGGGGCTGCGAGAATGTGAGTGTATATGTGCACATATGTGTGCCTTACGTGTGCATGTGTGTGCTGGGTATGTCTGCGGGCAGCGTGCGGAATATGTGAACAGCATACATGCCTCTGAATGTGGTGTGTGCGTACGTATATATGTGCACAAGTGTGCAAACATTTGTGGTATCTGTGCGAACGTGTGTCTCTGTGTGTGCTGTGTGTGAGCAGTGTATGGTATGTATGTATGCATATATGAGTCTGTACATGCGTGCATGTATGCGCAAGCACGTGCGTGGTGTGTGAGCTGTGGGTTGTGTGCATTGTGCATGTGTATGCATGCATGTCTCTGTGTGGTACATGCACATGCCTGTGCATGTGTGTGCAGGCAGTGTGTGGTATGCAAATACATGCACACAGGTCTCTGTGTATGGTGTGTGCGTATGCATATGCACATGTGTGAACTGTGTGCTGTGTGTACATGAATGTGTTTGTGCATGTGTGTGAGCATCTGTGATATGTGTGCGCAGGCATGCCCCGTGTATGGTGTACGCATGTGCATGCATGTGCGGGCAGTGGTGGTGTGCGTATGCACACACATCTCTGTGTGTGGTGTGTGTGTGTGTGTGTGTGCACGCGTGTGTGCAGTGTGCGGTGCGTGTGCAGGGCATGCCTGTGTCTGTGTCCGCGGGTGGTGTGTGGGTGTCGGCCGGGCGGTTGCCGGGCACTGGGCTCCTGCTGCCGGGGGCGGGTGTGTCCTCACACACAAACCTTGGATGCGGCAGCACCAGGGACTGGACAGGGGCCGCGAGGCTGGTGGTCACTGGTCCTGTTTGGCTGTTTTCGCCTGGATGGTGCATGAAGGGACTCTGTCCCCTCCCACCCCACCGTGCATCGAGGTCCCGGTGCACATTCAGTCTTGCGCTCACTTAGCACGTGGATGATGTCACCCGGCCCGTGGGAGCCTCAGTTTGGCAGCTGTGGACTGGGGGTAATGACTGTCCCTCCTCACAGGGTGCTCGGGAAGACTCGGGGACGTAAGGCTGGAGGGTGGTGGTGGCGTGTCACTCCTACCGCTGGAAACGGCGGGGTGGGGCCCGCAGCTGCTGGACCCGCCACGCCACGCCCTTCGTAGGGAACACCCGGGCGCCCCTCCGCCCCTGCCTCCCCGGGGCCCGCAGGACGTCACGCCGCTGCTGTCCCAGGTCCCCGCACGGAGGGCGGCCCCCAGCCCGCCAACAGCCGACTTGGCTCTGCGTTCATCCTTGCCGACACCTCGCTGGGGGAGACGGGGACGCCAAGCACGAGTGTGGCCAAGGTGGATCATCCGGCAGCGCCCAGCCCTGCATCCTGTGCACCAGAAAACAGAGGCGTCTTTCATAGTCTCTGGACTCTGGAAACCGAGAGGCTCAGCACCTGCCTCGCCCATCCCTCCACGGCCCCCAGACACCCCCAGGGGTCCCTCCAGCTACAGACGCCCTCGCTGGGCCGTGTGGCGCGAGGGCCTGTCTCCTGGGCGGCTGAGCTCTTTGCTTCCCCCCACAGGCTTCTCAGCTCTAGGATGACCTGGATGTGTTTTCCACACCTGCCCATGTTTCCCTTTATAAAAACAGTGGACAAAATTCCAAGCCGCCCCAATTCTGCCGCCGCGTGCGCACGTGATGTTAGGCGCCTGTGTGACCACGTTGCTCTGGAAGACCAGAATAAAAGAAAACAGACAGCGCTTCATGCACTCCCGGGAGTCAGACTTCCACAACAGGGCCTCTGTAAGCATCCGTGTGTTTGGTCATAGGCCACGGTAACCAAGCGGCTTGTCATTTTAACAGCGGGTAGGTGAGCCGGTGCGCGTGCTATTTCCCGGACAGCCTCAAAATACCGTGGACCCTGCTGCCAGATCAACAGAAGAACGTCTTGACTTTGAGGCGCCGGGAAGGGCCCGCCCATTGGAAAAGGCGTGAGCTGGGTGATAAACCGCCGTTTTCCAGGACCACCGCGAGGCAGGAGACATGCATAGAGGCATTTCAATATTCCTGCAAACTCAGAGAATGAGCCATTTCCCTTTCATATTTAATAAAGATCTCCTCCGTCAGCTGCAGCCAGTGATAAGCGTAATATCCTTAAATGGTTAATCCCGGGATCATGGCTCAAGTGTTTTCTGCCGGTCGGAGCAGGAAAAGCTGTTAGTAGCTGCAGTGTGCATTTCATAAACCCAAGGAAAAAATTTTTTTGATTTGGCTTTTTACTCTATCTTAAATGCTTTCTTTTTCAGGGGCGAGATAAGGCCTGGTTCTTCA
This sequence comes from Proteles cristata cristata, assembly GCA_017311185.1. Lineage (NCBI taxonomy): Eukaryota > Metazoa > Chordata > Mammalia > Carnivora > Hyaenidae > Proteles > Proteles cristata. The sequence continues at coordinate 1,005,071 of JAESUZ010001109.1, read as the reverse complement.
CATAAAACTAGAGCTTAGCCATCCCCCGTTTCTCTCGGTGAAGGAGAAGGTCCCGTCTGTGCGCAGATGTCTCAGATTAAATTGTACCTTTGCAATCCTCCTGTGCTCACGCTAGATGAACTGCCAGAAGGGCCGTAGGCAAGGACTGAATTGCTTTGGTTTTAGTACACAGCGAATTTGGCTCAGACAAGCTGAATCAGTACATTAAATGCGAATCCCTCGCAGATTTGAAAGCAGCCTTTAGCACAATTATTGACTGTGAGTGATGATTATGTCTAATTGGGGGAGACTTTTGCTACCTGTAGCCCGGCTGGAGCCCAGTGTGCTGCGGCAAGGCGCTGCCTCTTAATTCAATGTTCCAGCTTGAGAGCGGCATTTGAAGCTAAATCCTGACGTGTGTACACATGGTCGATAAACTTTAATAAACTTTACAGGTTCAGTAACTAGGCTGAGTATATAATTCAATTTTTTAATTCCGGAAAGGAAAGTAGCTAACAAGTCTATTGGTCTCCAACAATGTGCTCGCTCACAGCAGGCAGACGCTCTCCGGAACAGGCAGAGGGGGCCGAGCCGCATTCCTCCTGGGTGCCCCCCACCCCGAGCTCACCTCTCTCTTCACTGCCCACAGGCCCCCACCGCCAGGACCCACTGCCACCGGCCTGCGGGGAGAGCAAGGCCATGTGACAATTCTGCATCTTCTGTTCGGGAAGTTATGTCAATAACCAGGGGAACGGATGGATTTCTTAACAGATCCAGCGGCTTGCCCAGGCCTGGGTCCTTCTGACTCACGTTCACATCCAACTACCAGTCACTCCGGGGCCCCAGAGAGGATTGGCCCCTCCCAAAGTTCATGAATTTTCTTGCAGAAGTGAAGGCGATTTTCTCATGGATCTTACTTTTAGAATCTTGGTTTTTTTGTGCTCTTTGCAAAAGACACACACACACACACACACACCCCACCACCACCACCTCCACTACCTCCTAATCCTGTGCATATATTGGCCATGAATGCGTGAATATCTCTTTTCCCAAGAGTGTGTGTATGTGTGTGTGTGTGTGTGTGTGTGTGTGTGTGTGTGTAGTATCAGCCCCAGGGCAGTTTTCTAGTCAGAGTGAATTCATTTTGAATGGGCATCAGGCCACTTGACAGTATTTTAAAGAGTATTCACGGCAGGATTTGCAATTAATTCCCTTTCCAGCGCTGCAAACACAAAGCCCAGCCACGCTCCCCCATGACATTGCTCCTCAGGTCGTGCACGAGCCGGGTCACCAGGCCTGTTTGCCGTTAATTTTCCCTGTGAGGAATGGGCCACGGTCCACATGGATCTGAGCCGTGATTCTCTGCAGATGGGAGCGCTCGTGGGGGCAGCCAGAGTGCAGCCCGGAGGCCGTGTCTGCAGGCGGCCGGAGCCACTGTTCGCAGTGTTCACAGGCGAGGCTGCGTCAGCTGCCCGTCTGGGCCGGGTCCCTGCATGTCCGCGGCTGTGACACCACGTGTCCACTGCAGCTCCATGGCTGCCGTGTCCCTTGCCATCACAGGGGCCGGCCCTGGGCTGTGGGAACCCGCTGTGCGTCACCCGACGTCCCTGCTCCTGTGCCGTAGGAAATCCTCCGGCCGGGTTTGCTGGAAGCTTCAGCAGCTTTTGTTCAGTGTTTACCCAGAAATCAAACTGTCGGGTCACTTCTGCCAACATGACTCTAAAGCCCTCCCTGCCTGGCCCTTCATTCCCAGGCGAGCGCTGTGCGAGGTCACTCCGGGAGCTGGGAGGGGGTCCCCGTGGAGAAGCCCGTGCCCTGCGGCTGCCGGCTGGGCGGCCGCTCCCCCGAGAGACGTCCGTCCTGCGCACTTTGGAGATCATCATGACGATCAGGCAGGTGCGCTTTGTGATCTAACATCTTCGCCAGCGGCACGAAGGCTAGGTGACAAGCAGCGGTCCCACGTCATGATCTCTCCTCTCGTGTTTGCCAAGTGCGTCCCGATCGCGAGATGGCCACTGTCTGGTGAGGCGCACAGAGTCCGCAGTAAAGAGGTGCCGGGACCAAGCAGCGCCCCGACGGGGAGCCCAGGGCACGGCGTGCTAGTTCTGTGGTGGCACAGGGCGCAGGCCCTGTCCCTGCCTTCCCGGCTCCGCGGGCCACACCACCGGGGCTGGGATTCCAGGACGTCAGGAGGCGGACACGTGCCCCAGCTGGGCACTCGGAGGGGCCGTCCCGCCAGACAGGAGGCAGAGAGGTGTGGGATGCACACTCTGCAGCTGTCCGTTTCTTCCTTACGCGTCCCCGGGGGGCGCACTAGTATTTGGCAAAACCCCGCTTTACGGAGGGAAAGACTGACGGCAAATGAACCAGAAGCTCCTACAGGACACTTCCAGGGACATCGATTGACGAAAGGAAGTGCTGAGATTCCCCCAAGCGGTTCCTCTGGTGCAGGAGACGGCGCCCCTTCACGGCGCCCCTTCTGCATGGACACTGGGCTTCCGGAACTGACTGCTGCGTGCTCCCGCGGCTCCTTCTGTCACCTTGCAAGTGCTTTGGAAGGTTGTACACGTCATGGTGCAGCTGGACGGGAGGCCCTTCCCACACGGGACTCGTGAGTGCCTCACTCCCAATACCAGGCCCACCTCTGGGATGCACCTCGCCTCCTGCGGCCTCTGTTCCCGACCCACAGGCTTCAGCCAACCATGCCGTGGGCCCGTGGCCTGGCCAGGCTGCTCTGCAGAGATGCCTGTGCTCCGGCCCGGGTCCTGGCGCTCCCCCCGCTGAGAACCTCGATCCTGGGGGCCCTCATCCCGTCCTGCTGGGGCCGAGGAGGCTGGGCTGCCGCACCCCGGAGGTGTGGCCTTGGGTACGGCTTCCTCTCTCATTGCCCCAGGTTCCCATCTGGGACTGGAGACGACCAGGATAGGGCCTCCCCACTGGGTTCTGGGAGGAGGGCCCGAGTGTGGGCAGCTCTTCTCCAGGCTTGCTGGCCTGCGTGGCCATCCCCTTATTACTGCCTTACTTTCTGGTGGCTTCTGTCACACATCCTGGACAGGCAGGGCTGGCCCCTTCCGGGGACTCTGAGGCCTTTCCAGGCTCTAGAGGCCCCCGCACCCCTCAGCCTGTGGCCCCTCCTCACCTTCACGGCCAGCGGCAACATGCCGTCTTCTGTCCTCTGCCACCGTTCTCTGTCCTGAGCTCTTTGTCTCTCACTCTGACCCTCCCGCCTCCCTGCGATAGGACCCCAGGCTGACACTGGACGCACCCAGCGAATCCAGGGTAACGTCCCTCTCAAGGCCCTTGCTGTCACCGTGTCTGCAAAGTCCCCTTTGGCACGTGAGGAAGCCAATCCGTGGGCTCCAGGGATTAGGACGTGGGATGTCTGGGGTCCGTCACCCAGCCCACCACGACAGCCCCCCCACCGCTATTGGCCACTTGACTCCTGGTGGGGCTGACTCTCCCTGTGGCTCAGCCTGGCCATTTCCTTTCCCTGGACAGAGTGACTGGCTCAGGGACGCGTGCCTGACTGGACCCAGGCTGACCCCAGCTCCTCTGCGTGTTCCCCGGAGGGCGGTTCTCTTTCCTCGGAATCACTGTAGGGGTGGGAACGTGAGCGGGGAGAGCCAGGAACAGCGTGTTTTCCGACGTGGAGGAGGCGCACCTGGGAACGAATCATCAGAGAAGAAGACGGAGCTGGGGACAATGGCAGTCAGGGCCTCTTGCTTCATGGCTCCTGGTTAGAGCGCCTGTAGCAGCTGTTCCTGAAGCCTGTGGCCCTGGGCTCCCTGCTAACGAGCGCCAGGAAGCATCCTCTGTTGTGCAGACTAGCTTATGTCTGGCGCGCTCCTCAGAGGCCAGCGTGGTGCCCAGTGTGGCGGAGAGCACGTCTCAGTGAGTTTCATCCCATGCTTCTCTCCCTTTACAGAAGGACAAACTCCCCTCCACGGGGACCGTCTCACCAGACACACCCCCCTCCTACCCCAGGCCTCATGGTGGCTCTTGTGAAGCTGGAAATGGTGGCTTTGTTCCAATGCATGTTTATGGTGGAGCCACTCGATCAGACTTAGTGTCGAGTCTCGAAATGTGAGCCCAGGACCCGATCACTGCTGCTGTCCACCCACCAGGCAAACAATTCCAAGAGCAGAGATGTCCGCCCGCCGGGCCCCAGGTGTGTGGCTCCCAGGTGTGCGGGGCCCCTGGCAGGCGGGACCCCACACGTGCTCTCTGAGCTCCTCCACGGAGAGGCCTTCCTTGCACGTGGGGTCCTGCCTCATCCAGCGACAGCCACTGCTCCTCCTGGGGCTGGTGATCACTCACCCGCATGCAGCCTGTCCCCTTCTCCCATCTGACCTCTCGGGGCTCTGAAACTTACCATGGGTGCCTTGGTAGACCCACCACCAGCGCCCTGACCAGGCAGCCTGCCACCTTCAGATGCAGAACAGTGGTCTGTACTTTGGGTGTCACACGGCCCAGGACGCCGCTCCTTATCTACCTACACCCGGGGTGCCTGGTCTTGAGCGCTTGGCTGAACGGTGTTCCTTCCCTGGCTGGGATTTGGGTCAGAGGGACCCAATCTGTGATGTCCCCTAATGCTTTACTTAATCGTGTGCACTGGGGAGAGGTTGGGTTTGCAGAGCAAGATAGCCAGTGGGAAACATATTTTTACTTTGCAAACCTGATCCCCCTCTGAGCTCCCCAATGGGCGGACACCCCCTAAGCGGGGCCCGAGAGTGCTAGAACCCTAAACTCCTTAGTTGCTCATGGTGTAGGCTTTGATTTGTTTGTTGTTGACGTTGTAGCAGCGTTGTAAGGATACGTGATGGTTCACACGCTCTGTACAACAAACGCTTCTCCCCCATCGTGTGCCCCTGTCCCCATGGCATCTTCCAGTTCATCCCTGTCTCTGTCTGCAGGCCCAAGCCCACTGCTCCCTTAGATGAACCCTTGATGCCACCGCCAAAGTGCCCAACTCAGCCAACAGAGGTGACGACGATTTAAAAACATAATAGCAATAAGCAAAGCACTGAGTGATTTGCGGGAGCCTGGGGCCCCGGGCCCCTGAGAGCTCTACCACCACTCTCGTGGGCTGAAATTCATCACCTTGGATGAACGCGTCTCTGCCTCCTTAAAATCACAGAGAGCTCTTAGAAGAGAAGATGCTCAGGAGCTGGGGGTCGACAAGCCACCTAGGAACAGTTAGCAGGACCCTCAACATGAGGGAGACAGGGGCTCCCAGGGCAGAGACGAATGTCCTTGATGGGGGTCCGGGGTGGCACAGTCCAGGGCACCTGGGCAGAGGGTCCATGAGAAGCCCACAGGTGGGGCATCCCTGCTCCCGGGACTCTCCTGGGCGGTTGCTCCCAAATGCCGAGCCTCAGCCTGGGACGGGCTCAGAGTGCGTCTCTGTCCCTTTGTCGGGCTTCTGACCTGTTCATCTTACGATCTTCCCTCATACTCCAACCACTCTCCCCCGTGGTCAGGTGTGTTCTGTTTAGGCCTGCTTTCTGAAGAATTCTGTTGGAATTTTCTGTTCTTGGAACAATAGAAGACCGGATTATATTAGGTGATGCTAAAATCCTATATAAAGATGTTTTGGTTTAAATGTATTTTTAAAGAGAAGTGACATGAAATTGGCCAGCAAAATTTGGCCAGAGAAATATCTGGATTTCTACCAACACAGGGAAGGTTAAATTTGGCTTCTGAGGTGCCAGACTTCGCACATGAGCAGGGCGGGGAGAGCGAGCCCCCTGCGGGGATACCCTGCTTCTGGGCCATCTTGTGTCTGTCTTGAGGTGATTTGCTGGCATCCAGCAGTTCCGCCAGTAGAGCCGACCGAGCGGCCAGATTGCAGGCTGCGGATGATGGTAAGGTCCACCGGCCATCAGGCACATGGCTTGCAAGGACAGGTTCACAGGGTCCCCCTGTGCAAGGCCAGAGCTGTGTAGGCCAGTCTGACCCCAGAAGGGGGCTTTGCTTGGGACCTGGCTGTCTGCTCTGAAGGTGGCTGGCATTGGCCAGACAGGGAGAGGGTGTTGCCCACACTGGCTTCTTAGCGGAAGGCAAGGCACCGTTGTGTATCATTGTCACACTTCAAATATTTAATTCAAAAGTTATGTTTATCGTCCATGAGCTTCCTAGTTATTTTTCACAAACATCATTGAGCATTTTGAAGGGTTAATATCTATACATTTGAATCGTGTGCCTTATCTGACATTGATGAAGCTCTACCTAGCACAGCGCCCGGACGCTGTAAGTCAATCTATTACCTAGGAGGTTTGGGTAGTGGGTAATTTCTGCTGCAGAATGATGCATGCTTCAGACACTGAAACTTCTTTTTCTGAACAAGTTAAGTTTCAGTTCAAGTAGAGCCGATTGCTTCAGTTGGACAGAAGGATCGTGAACAGATCAGCCCAGGTCTGCAAGGTTGCTAGAAGGCCGATGACCACCATCCACATCTTGCAATCAAGGCAGAGCCCCTCCGTGTCCTCGCAGGCTTGGGTGCTGACAGTGAGCGCCAGGAGGGCAGGGCTGTTCCTGTGTGTTTTGCTCCCCATCTTCGGCCGGGCACTGGCTTAGTGAACTTGGGTCCTGAGGACACCTCACTTGCAAACCCAGCGGTGACACTCTGAACTGACCTGGAAGAGGATTTAATAAAAACCTACAGACTCACACACATCAAACACGAACTGTTTCTACCTCGTAAGAGATAGAAACTTCCAGTTACAAAATATATGTCACTGGGATGAAAAGTGAACCGTAGGGAATATAGACAGTAAGAGGGTAACGACGTTGTTTGGTGACAGATGGAAACTGCAGTTATTGCGATGCCCACCGGCTGATGTCTGGAGGTGTTGAATCACTATATATCGAGCACTTGGAACTAACCTAATGTGTGTTAATTACACTCCAATTAAAAAATTAAGTATTGCTTTTACTTGGTCTTGGAAACCAAATCTACAATCTCCCAGCCTTGATCTTCTCGGGGGCAAGTATTTCACCCTCTTAACTGCCTCAGGCTCAGCCGGTGTCTGTTTGGTTATAATTTTCATTGAGAAACAAAGTCCCTAAGTGTTCATCACCTGTTCATTTTGTTGAGCCTTGAAAGACATCAAAGGGTTGAATACTAGATTAGTACAATAGTGGGCGCATGCACATGTGTGCGCGCACACACACACACACACAGGGTATTAGTATTAATATTAGAATTAGTATTAATCACTGTAGCAATTCTGTAGTATTCCATAATACTATGGAATATATAATTCTATGGAGTGAATATATATTTACATGCAAGCCACATGCACACATATGCTCACATCTTTGTTGTAGACTATAATGTGTAGACTACATTAGACATATATAAAGAATACACATTGTGTACACATGTACATTCTATACTCCAGCTACAACCACACACACTCACACCACAGTTCATTGCAAAACCGGCATCCACTACTCAGATAATGTGTGTATTTATATTTTCCTAACCTTTTGAAGGGTGAACCCCTAAGCCTCCGCCAGTGCAAATAATGGATTCAAGTAAAAATGGACTGTCAAACTCAGGCAACAATTAATTATATAGCACATAAATCCTTCCTTCCAAATGACTAATACGCAGGTCTCGTGCATAAATGTTTCTCTGAATTCTGTTTGAACTACTAGCCTCATAACATCAGATGCTGCACTGAGGATACTTTTCATTAGAAAAATAATTATGGGCTAAATATGGTTAATAAAACATTAACTATAAATTTGAATATTTTAAAAGCATGTCCTTCTAGAAGCAGCTTCTAATGAATTTTGATGAAAATACCATGATTACTTAAGAAAAAATAAATAGACGTGATTATTACACACAATTGTGAGATTGATGAATTACAAAAAAACAATTTTAACTCAGAAATAATTATTCTGGGCTATCTGCTTCCCAAAATTGATGATTATAAGAAGAAAATAATCATTCTTCACAGATGACGGCACATTTGGTCTAATTTTGATCCGTGCTGGTTTTGTGAATTTGTAGCTATTAGTCAATTATAAATCTTTCAGGTTTTAAATTTAAAATAATACCAAACATAAAGTCCTGTGGAAAGACTTCACACCCATGTGTGTCCAGTATAGAGGCTTCTCCTGCTGCTGCCCTACCTTCCTGTCCCCTGACCCTGGAGGCTGGGGACAGGGAGCCTCGGGTAGGCACTGAGGTACCTGGAGACTTTTCCCTGCGGGACTGAGCTCCGGCTCGAGCAAGTAATGCACTTGACCAGCCAGGGACCCACACACGCCTCGCAGCTGCAGCTTCAATGCCAATGGCCCGGGGGACCCTCTGCTCAAAGGCTGCCCTCTTAGCCTTATCTCCCACCCGCCCTGTGCGTGAAGGAGAAGCATCGGCCCTCACGCCCACCTCTATTTCTACAATACCTCACCCAGTTTTCAACACCTGTTTTATGTTTTCTCTAATTTTATCCTTTCGGGAAGCTTGCAAAGCTGAGCTACAATTTTATTTTTATTTTTGTGTCCTGAAAATGTTGAGATGAAAAGGCAGTAAGTGGTCAGCATCACCCGGCAGCTGGGGACCGAGGGGCCCCTGCGCTCTCTGTGCCCGTATGTGTCCGTGGCTGTGACACTGCCCCAGAGTCAGCAGCTGGGCGAGGAGCTCAGAAATGCACTGGGGCTCACGACGCCATCCTTGCGGGCAGCAGGCCCTGAAGAGCCCCTCTGGAAAGAAGACACGTCCAACTGTGAGTCCCATGAGGTCCCCTTTGAGGGAGCCCCATCCACGCGTCACCCCAAGCCTTCCATCACCCAGCGTCCAGCCAGGCGCTGCACACTCAAGGGTGTAGCCGATGTGCCCGCCGGAGGCCTGGTCATGGCAGCCAAGTTTTATATGTAAGAAACTGTACATGAGGAAGTGAACTTGCCCATCGAAAGCCACCCAGCTAGTAAGTTATGAAAGTAACACTCAGACCCCACCAAAAGCCTGTGTTTTTTCCACTGTGTGAGCTGCTCTGCAGGACGGAAGCGCTCCCGTCCCTCCAGAGCCTCGGGAAGGAGCCGTGACTCCGGAGACACTTGCCACACAAGATGGCCCTGGACACTCACAGCCACAGGTACCAGGTCTTGTCATTTCTCATTTCAGAGAGGAGATAAGGAGGCCCCCAGAGGTTCAGGGTGTAGGTGGATCGACCCCAGCCCTGACCGAAAGCAGTGCCCTCTTCCCCACCCTGCCTCACCTTTCCCCCTTCAGCCCCGTGAATACTGGCCTTCCTCAGCCATCACGTGGGCCCCAGCGTGAGCCCGTTGACTGCAGACCCCATGTCGGGCCCTTGCTTTATTCTTGGTCACGGCAATGTCACATACCGAAGACGAGCCCGGAAGGTGCTCAGGCGTGAAGTCGGTGCCCATCCCCGAGGCCACCAGAGCCGTCTGGGCGTGATGGCTCCAGGCTGGCCACCCTGCCTGGCCCCTCCCTGCACCGCCACCCCGAACACCGGCCCCCAAGCTTCAGGACCTGAGCACACGTGAATGAGACACGCGAGGACCACAGTTCCTTGAAATCACATGTGATTGGACACATGAGTAGAAGTCTCTGGAAAAATACAGAGGAAATTGTCTTGCTCAGAACTTGAAAACTAAGCTTGAGATGTTACAACATTCTGAACAAGGCACTCCTTACCCACCCGGGCCCTGGAAGGGTGGGGGTGAAAGGTGGCTCAGTGGTGCGGGGCCCAGGCCGGGGGTGTGGCAACGTGCGTTTACACAGCCCCACTTTGGGCAGCCAAGCCCTTCTTGGGTGGGACAGGCTCCAGGAAGAAAGCACCAGGCTTGCAAAGGTGTTTACAGCAATAGAGACGAGAACAGTCTTCAGGCCAATCGTGGATTTCCTCAGAAGGTCTCATCCCTGGGTGGTGAACAGAGGAGACTCTTGCCAATGTCCAGTAACGCTTGAAGCTGATGTCCTTAAAAATTGCACATCTTCCATCTTTAGGCAGATGCCGTCTTATCCAGTTCCCTGTCAGTGAGATTTTAAATTAAGGTAATTCTGTACACTTGTTTCCACCATGAGGCCAAGGAAGGACAGATGTGGCCTGCAAGGACCCCCTCTGCTCCCTCACACCCATGGGGAAGGGGTGGGACTTGGGGGTGGGGGTCACATCTGACCCCCTCGCCCCTGCCCAGCTCTGATACCAGCCAGCTCACCCCTCTGCTCACTCAGCAGTCAGGGCTTGGGCAGGAGGGTCTCTATTCTTCTTACACCAGAACTGGAGTCACTTGGAGCCCAGCTCTGGAAGGGGGACTGTCCCCAAGTCTGAGAATGTGAGCAGGTCGGGGAGGGGCACTGGAGGGACTGGAAAGTGCCGGAAGAGCACTGTCATGGGTGGAACTGGCAAGTGGATGAGGGAGGAAGACTCTGTCCCGGCACCCCTACCTTGCACCAGTGATGAGGTGGAGGGGTGGGGCCAGAGGGCCACTGAAGAATCTCCGGAGTCTTCTCTCCCCCACCTGCCCACATCACGATTGACTTCAGACTCCCCGTGCCCTGCCTTTGCATCTGACCCTCCCGACCCCTCTCAGCCCAGGGCAGACAGCTCGGGACAGGCCCCGTGAAGATGTCTGTCCTCCTGACTACTCGATTTTGCACTTTCCTCACACTGGACACAGGGAAATCTTCTCCCTGAGGCTCCTCCAGCCTCTCCTCACCCCTTCTCATGATCACGATGACCCTCACTGTCCACCTCTCAGCCTGGCACCCACGAACCCAGCATCCCTGCCCAGCCACACCCGTCGCCACACACTGGCCACCCCTCAGTCTCCCGGCGCCCCCCTTCCGGGAGCTCTCGGCCCCTTGTCATCAGATGGGTGCCCCCTCCTTCCCTCAAGATTTCCTGAGCCCCAGGTTCCCATGCGCTCCAGGTGGCTGGGACTGGGGCCACTGGGCGTGAGCCAACAAACGCCCAGCCCACGTGCCGTCCATCCAGTCTCTTCCACAGCCCCTGACCTTGGCCTGCAGACAGCAGGTGCATAACAAACATCGGCCGCATGGAATTCACGATGCAAGTGGAAGCTTTTCGTCCCCTGACATGGGAGGAGAGGGCCTGTTCATTCTCCTGGCTGCACTTGCCTCCTGTGGGGGTCCTAGGGAAACCCCCAGAAGGCCCTACAGTGCCTGGGGGAGGGTTGAGGGGCCCATCGCAGGGGCTAAGGGAGCCGGAGGCCACTGGCAGGGGAGGGAAGTCACAGCAGACAGAGTTGGGATGGATCAGAGTCCAGGGAGAAAGCACGTGTAACAGGCAGACTTCTGGACAGGACCTCGCGGGCAGCGGGGGGTGCAGTGGGCGCGTTCTCACATTCTTGCTCCAGGTCACTTGGATCAGGAGTTAGCAAACAACAGGATTTGGCGAACAGAAAGTACCAGGGGATTCCCCACACACCAGGTACAGCGGGCAGAGAAGGGGAGGACTCAGGGCCACCGTGCGGAAATTACCGGGATTCAACAACATTCATTATCAGGACTTACATCTTCAAGTAGCCAAAGACACGCCTGGAAAACGCCTGCTTGCTTCACTTTCGCTGTTCTCCTGGGACTCGCAGGGTGGGGGCGGAGTGGGGGGCTTCCCCAGCAGGTGGCCTTGCTCCTGAAGCCTGTGACCCTCCCCAGAGGGGCCGGTCGGTGCCTCTGCAGGATAACCAGGAAATGAAGTCCTGCTTTGCTCATCTTGAAGCCACTTTGAACTTCCTCAGCTTTGCATTTTGAGGATGCGTGCGTGTGTGCGTGTGTGTGTGTGCGCGCGCACGTGTGTAAAAGAGTAAACACACAGAACATTGGCAATACTGCTGGGACATCCAAAAGGCAGTTGCCCAAATGCTTGGTGAGTTCACTGTCAGTGAATCAGAAACACGTGACTTAAATTATCATAAAAATCCGTGCTTAGAATTCAATGAAAACTGCCTTCGATCAACAAGGCTCATCGGAGAGGAGGCTGGAAAGAGACGGGACAGAGAGACGGCGAGCACGGGGTCCTGCGCGTCTCGTCTTTCCTCAGGCCTGACCCGATCTGCACCCTTTCCCTCCCCCTGGCCCACACCCTTTCTGGGAGTGTCCAGCCTGTGAACATCTCGGCACCTTTGTTCACCAGGGACTCGATGGCCCCACATGGGGGTCGGCGATCTGTGCCTGTGTGCATGGTGGGGGGGGACACACACCTGGGCTCCCCTCTGGGCCAGTGCGACCCCTCCCTTCTCTTGGAAGTGGGGCAACAGCGGGCCATGCATCCTACGGGCCTCCTGGTCTCCAAGGAGCAACTAGCACCCCATTTCCTCTCTACTCTGTTTATTTCTCCCAAGATTAAAGAGGAAGAACGCTGCGTCTGGCCGTCCCTGTGCCCGCCTCACCCACAATGAGAGAAGACACCCCCAGCTCTCTTCCCTCTCCTCCACCCCGATCTTCTGCCGGGGCCTCCCAATGGCCAAACCACCCAGAACCCCGGGGCCGGGAGCCTGGACACAGCACCCCAGGGGTCGAGCCCTCCGGGCACAGGGCAGGTCCCAGAAAGGGACGGCAGGCCATGAGGCCACTGGGCAGACACAGAAAGATGGCGTGCCGGTGGTGACATTCACGTCCGCCAAGGCATCCCAGCCCATGCCCACCCAGCAGCAGGCCTGAGCTCTGGCCCAGAGGCTAGTCTGTCCCCCCACACCTCTGCCCGCTAGCGAGGCCTTCCAGGGTGGGGTCCGGGGTCCCCTGGGGGGCAGGCCTCTGCGGCCCCCACCAGCCCCCCTCATACCCACTCCCCATTTCTCCCTCCCCCCCATGCTCCTTCAGGTATCTGGGGGCCGAGCCCAGGTCCCCGTGTCTCCCCCAGGCTCACACCCCGTGCCTGGCCGGGTGTCCGGGTCTCCGTCCCCGCTGCCCCTCCCCACCCCCCGCAGGGGAACAGACAGCCTCTCTGGGTGTGGCGCCAGGGCCCCACTGAGGCCGTACAGGCCGCCCCACCTGCACAGGACCGGGCGGGCGCCTCCAAGCCCTTCTCGTTCCGAGAGATCAAGGTCCTCAGCTACCAAAAAACGGAACCGAGGTGCTCATGAAGGGCTTCGCCATCTGAGTCTCCAAATATGTGAAACCCACTGGGGCTGTTGGTTCTGTTTGTAGTGACTGGACAAGTCTTCCGACCTGCTCTGAGCGCCTCCCCTCCCCTCCGCCCCCCCTTCTCCCCTCCCTCCCTCCTCTCCCCTCTGCCCTTCCTTCCTCTTCCCCCCCTCCCCTCCCCTTCCCTCCTTCCTTTCCGCCCCCTCCTCCCTTTATTTTTTCATAGGCACTTTTTGTTTTCTTTCTTTTTCTTGGAACAGAAATGAAAGAGAGTGAGGTATTTGAAAGAGACTCCTGTCCGGTGAGAATGCACAGGCGTTCGGGGCCCGGTACCCGCCCTCCCCGGCCCATCCGTCCTTGGGCAGCACAGACCTGGATGGTGTAGGGAGCGGGGCGGGGCCCTGGCCTGTGACCTGCAGCCCCGCCTCCTCTTCCGCACCCAGAGAAAGACGCCCTTCTGGCAGGGGAAGTAGCCCTGAGCTGCCAGGTCACTTTTCATCCTATGCCGAGAACCACACAGGGGCTGCTCCTTCTGGTCTCAGGTGCCCTGGGTGCCTCCAACCCCAGGAGGCCTCCCCGATGTTCTCCAGCCCCTTTGCAGGGCTGACGCTGGAGCCCCTTGCCCTTTCTCCGGAAGCCAGAGGGGCTTTAGGAGGGCAGGGCTGACCCCCAGCACAGGCCCAGGGAGCTGTGGCCTCGCCAGTGGGGCCTGATCCACGGCAGTGATTTTATTTAAAGCTGCTCAAGCAATTCTAGTCTCTGCATCCAAGTTGGGAAACTTGGATCTAAATTATGCATGTTCAACACGACCTATATCATCCCGAGGGGACACCATTGGTTCTTGGGGAATAAAAGTCTTAATCCTTTCATGCATTAAGCACAGATACACATACAGTACAAAGACAGAGAGCATATATGTGTCATTAAAATTTCATGGGTGGGGAGTAATTAGGTAAAAGGGAGTCTACAAAGGCTCCTTAGGTGGATAGTGATGAGAAAACGTGGCCGCATGTGAATTTTATGTCACAAAAAGCTGCTACATATATTTACATTTTAAATAAAAGCACATAGAGCAGTTGATCTAAAAGCATCTTGCGGCCGGGGACGAGCAGGGGCTGCTTTATGAAACGTCACTCTCGGGGGGCCGGGGGCCTCCGCAGCCACCACATTTAACAGGGACATAACGGGCGGGCCCTGCGGGTCAGGAGCTGTCGGGAGGACAGGACCGAGGAGGTGGGACTGAGAGGGGAGGGGAGGCGGAGGGGGAGGGGGAGGGGAGGCGGAGGGGGAGGGGAGGCGAGGGGGAGGGGAGGGGGAAGGGAGGCGGAGGGGGAGGCGGAGGGGGGAGGGGAGGGGGAAGGAGGCGGAGGGGAGGGGAGGCGGGAGGGAGGCGGAGGGGAGGCGGGGGGGGGGAGGGGAGGCGGAGGGGGAGGCGGGGGGGAGGGGAGGCGGAGGAGGCGGGGGGAGGGGAGGCGGAGGGGGAGGCGGGGGGGGAGGGGAGGCGGAGGGGGAGGCGGGGGGAGTGGGGAGGGAGGCGGAGGGGGAGGCGGGGGAGGGAGGCGGAGGGGGAGGCGTGGGGGAAGGAGAAGGGACCTTGCACGTGTCTGGCCATGGGAAAGCCTGCTGGAGGCCACACACGCTGCCCTGGGGATGGGGCCGCTGGCCGCAGCCTGCAAGGTCAAGGGGGGAAAGAAGGGACTGTGGCCGCCCAAAGCCACCTGCAGCACGGGCCTGACTGCTGCCCCTCGTGCGTGCGCCCCCGCCGTGCTGCCCTACCTGAGGCCCAGTCCCCGGCCTCCCGGACCGCCTGTCCTGTCCCCACTGAGCCTGACAATCGTCACATGCACAGCAGCTCGGCCCCGCGGGGCCCGGCACCCCGTCTCCTGCCGGCCGGGCTGAACCGGCGGAGCTGCTGCCATCATCACCCAGCGCGGCCTCTGCCACGAGCGCCTTCACCACCACCTCCTGCGGTGGCGATGGGGCCGCTCCCTCGTGATACATCTGAACAGTGGGGTTGCTGCCTTCAGAGCCCCGAGACCTTTGGGTCCTGGCCCTGAGTGGACATCCCACTCTGCACCCCAGGCCTGGCTTGCCGCCTCTGGTGTCTCCAAGGACATTCTGTGGCCGGAGTTACCCACGGAGCATGCGTCCTCTCCGCCATGTTGTTAAGGCTGCATTTTTATCATGTCCGTCTTTCCTTATTTCATTTAGTGTTCATTTTGGATTATGTTCCTAAGTAAGAATCTAATATTTTTCAAACCATTATCCTTCTATATTACTTGTTTCTCTTCACTGATTTGAAAAGATTTTGGTCTTGTCCTTAATCATACACGTATTCCCTGTATGTGATTTAGATCCCCTGCGTCTTACACGAGTATGTGCGTGCATGCCTCTCTAGCCTTAAGTCGGCAATGTTTGGGTGTGTGGGAGACGAAGCCAGGGAGGGGATGCTTTCCCTTCTCCGTTCTCATTTCTCTCTTGCAATCTCTCTCCCTGCCTCATCTCTGGCTTCCCATCCATGTCTCTCTGTGTCTCCATGTTTATATACGGAACTACATTACTATGTATAATGTATTTGTGTTTTATTTGATGTACATCCCTGCTTTGACTTTCAAACTTGTTCCACTGCTTTCTAATCTCTACCAGTATCATACCTTTGGTATGTTTGGCAACCCTTTAGGTTTGGTAAAGGACACATTAGCTCATCGCCTCTTAAAACATATTCTCGGTTATTCATGTTTCTCTTCCCAGGGAACCTCTAGAAGGGTTGTGGCAGACGTGAGACAGCTTGCGTTGGAATTAGAATTGCATTAAAACCCCTTGGAGGGAGATGGGTCTCTTCCAATGGTAACTCGTGTTCCCCATCGCCTCCTCTTACAGCTTCCTCCTGGCGTCACACCCGCCGGGGCCCTGAGCAGCTGGCCCTGGCCTGAGACTCAAAGTGGGGTGACCCACAAGTGGGGTGATGCCAGGTTGACCTCCCAGTGGTGTCACCTGCCGGGCTCCTGTCCCCCTCCCCACAGCCAGCCACGGGGGGCTGGGTGGTGGGCCGACAGCCCCAGCAGGGCAAGGAAGGTGCTGGGGCCCCATACGTGGAGCAGAACCAGCCCCTCCCCTCACCCATGTCTGCCTTCCCAGGCCACCTCGCGTTTGGACCTCTGTCACAGTAGCTTGGTCCACGCACAACAGAATGGTTGTCCAGGAATATACGCTTTCCCATTTGACCCGACGTTCCCAATGTCCTTCAGTAAATCTGTTCTGGGTTTTCATTTGTTGAATTTATTCTGAGATAGTTTATCATTGCCATTGCTGTTATAAAGACATTCCTGTATCTCACAATAACTGGTCATTTCTATCATATAGAGGAACACTCGTTTTGAGAATTTACTCAATAATTGGTTTTCTTCCAAATTTCTCATTATTTATCATTTTAAAGCCGTTTCTTCTTACATGTTGCCGTTTACTACTATGTCGCATGCAAACAGTATCCTTTTTGCATCTGTCTGATGTCCTGATCTCTAGGCTCCATTGCAATACTGACTGGTTTTCTTCTCTGCCCTTCCCTCCAGAGCTCATCTACTTGCTGAAATCCTTTGTCTCCTTTACAGATACATCAGCACCACTGATACCTTGTAGATCATACTTTCTGTGGTTCCAATTTCCAACGAGGTTCACCTGGATTTCTCTGCTTAGATAGCTTTCTCTGCCGTCCACTGTAAATTCACTCTTGTTCCCAAACTGGCCTCCCTGGGGACCCACCGGGCTGGGCTGGAGGCCCGACCCTCCATCTGTCATCAGTAACCTTCTTTCCTTCGGTCTAGCTGATCCCAGGCTCCCTGCAGCCTCTCCCCTGCCCAACCCCCCAACCCCCATCCCTTCAGTGACCTCCCTTCAACCAGGCCACTTTCACTCTTGGTCTGTTGCACTTTTGTTGAGTTTTGCGTTTCAGTTTCAATGTTGTGATGCATTTTCCCCATACAATGTAAGCTCTTCCAAGAGTCCAGAAAGCAGATAGGGTGTGTTTTCTGTGTACTACACACTGCAATCTCCAAAGTGCGGTTGGTTAAGTTCAGCAAATACTCCCTAAGTACCTGTCATGGACCAAGCATGGCGATAGAGCCATCTCCCATCACGGGAGGAAGTGGATACATTTCTAGGTCTAACCTAATCTAGGAGCACCCACAACTGCTTCTCCATGCAGAGCAACAACTGCTCACCTGTTATAGGGTGTCATTTTTCTCTCCTAGGTTGCACTCCGGCACGTTCTAACAACTAACCTGGACTGCGGAAGTAGATCTTATTCCTAGCTGTGCGTTGTCCTGGTGTCGGGGAGCTCCTTGACCCCTCTACTCTCCCCTCTCCCCCTGTGAACCGCCTCGGGCCCCCACGGCTTACCTTCCTTCTGGAGACGTCTTGAGGATAAATTAGGTCCTCGCAAAGGATTCTGAGGAAGACACTGAATAAATACAGTGAGAAGCTTTCCCTGCCCTACATGCTTCAAAATGTTGCTGAGTGGATAATAAACAGATGACCATGTTATTTTCCTCAGGGAGCTCCTTTCCACTTCCACACAGAGTCTCCACAAGGCTCAGCCTTTTAAAACGAGGGAGGAAAATATAAAACAATGGAAGGTGCCTTGGTTTATAAATGGCCATATTATTCTTAGAAGGCACCCCTGGAGTGGATTCCTGTGAAGCTGCTGACTTGACATGACTTAACCAGGCGAGATCAATGGGTCCCAAGGCCCTGAAGTGCTGGGCCCGGCTTCCTGGCCGTGCCTGTCCACCCATGCGTGTGGGGGCGGGGAGGTCGGGGCCAGTTCAGGTTTGACCAGTGGTCTTCTAATGACACTCGAGAGTGAAAAAGTTCCTGGGAGCACAAAATGAAAACGATGACAAGGGCACGAGACCCTGGTTTGCTGAACAAGAAAACCAACCTTCGCGCAGCCTGGCCGCTACATTTCCACCCAGCGTGGAGTAGCTGCCCAGATGCCCCCCCAAGTGGGAAGCTCCCACATCATTCACAGCCCCACTTGGGGAGCTGCTCATTTTTAAAAAGATGGATGAAAGCAGCTTGCTTCCCATCTAGCACACTCCGGAGACGTGACCACGCCACCGCTCTCCACAATCAGCCTTCCAGTCCGGAGGCCCCCAGAGCAAAGCCGGCACTGGTTTCCGGTTGGAATTGACTGTCAGCCTTGCTAGGGCCGTGGCCCAGATGACCATGAACCCAGCAAGAGCTGTGTGACCAGCTGTCGTCCACGTGGGAATGGCAGGGTGGCCCGCCAGGAGGGGGTCTAACACACCTCCCTTCCCGTCAGGTGGGCCCCTCGCCTGCTGGGCAGTGAGGGCTCAGCACCAGCCCCTGCACCACTGCCCATGAGGGACACTTTCCTCACACACTGGTGGCCTCAGTCCCTCTCTCTCACCGGTGCCATCAGGGATGCTGGTGTGCACTGGGAATGCATCTAGGCTTTTCTGGAGGGTTAGAGAAAGTGTCAGGCAGCTGAGATGCACGCGCAGGGAAGGGCACCCTGCCTCCCGCAGCAGGAGGCATGGAAGTGAACACAATTGTGGGAACACCTTAAATTCGCTGGCAGAGGGGCGAGTCCGCCCCTCTCCTGGCTCCGTGCTGCTGTCCACCAGGCCGGAAAGGGCATCTTCCCTCCGTCCTGCAGGTTAGGGCAGATCCTATCTGATAGGACAGAGCTGAGCAGCACAGACACTGTCCCCGGCTCACAGGTTCCACGAGCCACGTCAGCGACTGTCCTGTGGTGGATGCAGAGTGGCGGTGGGGACTGTCTCCATCCTACAGATGCATCCCCGGCCCTGGTCTTACAGGACACGGCCCTTCCCACACTGCGGAAGCCAGGTCCCCCACGCTTGCAGTGAGGCACTGAGGGACAGAAGTCCGCCATTACACAGACAGCCCCATTGCAAAGCAACGTTCCCCCAGACTTGGGGAGCCGGGTGGTTCTCCCTGCTGGTGAAATCTGAGTGCCGCTCTGTTGGTGGACCTCCTGGAGGCCACGGGGCCAGTCCCCTACAGCTTTGTGCTGGGGCTTCCCATCAGACGTGCAGGGGGTGAGAACACTCCAAAGTGCCTCCCACCTGACTCCTTGCCAGAGACTCCGAGACCCACATGACTCTGGTCGTGGATCAGTAACCAAGTCAAACAATGGCCATGTGGTCCGAGAGCAGTGGTCACATCGCGGCCTCATGTTAAAGGGTTGGCTCTTAAACAAGGGGCGACTGGTGTTCATTCAGGGTCCCCATTCAGACACAGGGTCATTTCACATAAACACGGAGACCAAGGCAAGACATCCAGAGCCATATGGATGAAAAATCTTCATATTTTCTTATGATGAAAAATTATTAGAACCTCTTTCTCAGAGTTACAAGGTAGGAGGTCTACATGAGACTACCAAAAAGTCAAGAATTTCAAATATATAGTTGGACAGGATGCCATTAAACCACAGTAAGTTTTGTCATTCTGCTAAGTGCATCAATTGGCAATTATTACTTTTGATTATTACCGAGTCAGTCTCTACCTTCTCTTCCTCTCTCAGAAGCTCCCTTTATGGTCACAGAGATGAAAATACCTGGACACCCCTTTCCGGGTGGCATGTCCCCCTCTGGCTGACAGAGCACTGGTGGGGAGGAGGGGTTAAGCAGGACTGGGCTCTCACAGAACTGGGAAATGGGCATCCTTGGAAACCCCCAGGGTCTTCTTTCTGCCTCATTGTCTAAATAGCATTACCCCTCCATTTCCTGGGCCTCTCATTCCCGCCCCAGGGGGATCTGATGGGACCTTTGCATTCTGGGGTCCCCTTGTCTCATCTCGGGGCCCCAGGGCATGCACTCAGGCCTCAGCTTCATTGCTGGATGAATCCAGTCTTTACCAGTTTTAACCCCAGGAGAGGTGGAGGGAGGACTGTGCAGTGAGGTTCCCTGAAAACACACCACAAAGAGAGGTCAAGGTCAATGACTTGTATCTCAGGTTTATGAAGAAAGAAAGTTGACCTCCTAGGAAAGTGACCTGCTCCAAACTACCTAGGTGGCCTCCCCAGTGAACAGCAGCTCATTGAAACTCCATGTCTTTGTCTCCATTATGTTCCTTCGGATCTAAAATACAACCTATAGCATCATGGGTGCTGAGAGTCCTCATGGTAACTTTTATTTTCACACCCTTTGCCATTGCCTTCCTGCAAGTTCCTCTTCCCAGAGCGAGGCCGATGTGTGAAAAGCGGGGCAGCCACACGTCACCCGCACTACGTGAATAGGTCTGTTAATGTGTCAGACGACAGTCTCTGCTCAGACGTGGCCATTGAGACTGTGTCTTGGCCAACCTGGCCACCGCTATAAATAAATGATGGCTTTATGGGGCAGGAAACAAACTTTCAATTATCTTTGTTTCCTCTGGAGGCAAAGCTCATGAGGGAGCAGGTGAAGCCTGCAGTTTCTGTGGGAAGGAGGCCGACAGGCCAGCGCTGATGGCCGGGACTCGGGGAGCGGGGCCGCCGGCCAGGGGACAGCCCCATCCCAGAGCACCCGCACAGGGTTTGCATCGTCCAGTGAGCACGCGTCTCCACAGAGTGCTTTTCTTGTTAGGGTCCATTTCCCCTCTTCCAGAGAGTTCCGTGCCTCCTTGTGTCAGTCCCCACCAGGATGGCAGGTAGATGCCAGAGTGCCTGGCTCAGGGGGGCACAGAGATGCAGCGGGTGGGGCAGGATGCAGGGTGAGGGGGGGTGTGTGGCAAGGAGCCAAGCAGGGCACAGAGCAGGGACCCAGTGACCTGTGAGCACAGCTGCTATCTTCATGGGATCAAACCCGCCCACTGTTTCTGGAAGGTGAGATGCGCGGGCTGGTGGACCCTTGATCACAGAATGCTGTCATTTCTCAGGAACCTTCTCTACCGAGTCAGCCTCACAACGGAGCCAGAGACGCTTCTGTGCAGGCTGTGGTTCTACCAGTGCGGCTGTGGCTGTGCTTTGTCTGCAAGACGTTGATGCTCACCGATGTCCCATAGTTATGATGGCAAAGACTAGTCTAGGGGGAGCCACCAATGGCAGCTCATGACGTGTCAGCTGTCCTCATGTCCTGTGGCTGCCATAATCAGTGACCTCAAATGGGGGGTCTTAAAGCAACAGGCATATTCACTGGCCATTCTGAGGCCGGAGTTCTGAAAACAAGTGCGGGCAGGGGCCACGCTCCCTCCAAGGCTCCAGCGGAGGGTCCTTCCTGCCTCTTCCAGCACCTGGTGCCCGAGGCTGTACTTGGGTTTGGGGCTGCGGGGGTCCGATGCCTGTCTCTGCCCTCACGTGGTTTCCCCAACTGTGTGTCCCTTGCCATGAGCTGAGGGCAACAAAGGCCATCATCTGTCCCTTGGGAATGGTGCCCACCTGTGCCCACATCTCAGGAATGCTGCTAACACGGGACCTTCACCATGACCTTCAAAGTCCAAGTTTGAAAACTCCAGGTTGAGGGATCTCGACTCAACTCCGATGATTTCCACTCATAATCCTCAAATCAATTGTATTGACAAAGACTCTTTTTCCAAATAAGTGCACTTCGAGGTCCCTGTCAGGCATATTGGTTGGGAGTGGACCACCCACTGCACCCACCTACACGTAACATGTGCACATATAAAGTGGTGCTGCCCTGCGGTGGGGGGTGGAGCTATCTTTTCAACATCCCCTCCAGAGGGGCGGTGTCCTCCTTCAGGGGGAGCGGAGGGGAGGAGAGGTCCAGCTCATCAGGAACTCTGACATGATGCACTGAGTTTCCATCCTATTTTCAGTTATTTATAAACTACGGGACAAAAGCTCTTGTGCTCAGCATAGGAATGTCTACCTCTAAGTGGAACATAAGTCCAGACTGGCCGAAGGCCACAAGAGGCCTGGGTGTGCCGGAAAGGACAGCTGTCCACGCAGAGGACGAGCAGACTCATTAGGTGGTTTCTGGTGACTCTGGGGCAACTGTCGGTGCAGGATGCTCTGGGCCCTGCACTTAGAGGTCGTGTGAGACTCGCATCAAGCCTGGGTAAGCACCTCCAGTGGTTCCCATTCTCATCTCTTCTTCAAGATGTCCCGGACTCCCAGGCAGTGAGGGGTTGGGGTCTCCAGGCAGCATCTGGACTCTCTGCTAAGGCCCAGCGGGCATGTTGTGCGTCCCAGTGGCTGTGGTCTGGCTGCAGGCCGTGTCTGGTGCTTACTCTGAGTTACCTGAATGAGCGGATTTAGAAGCCCTGCGGCATCATGGGGGCATGGGCCACACTGCTATTCAAAGGCAAGTCAGAGTCTTTTGGGAGAGAATAAGGCCGGGAGGGGGATGCAAGGAGGGCTCCGGAGCTCCTGGGGCAGGAGGCTGGGGGGCCCAGTGGTCAGGCATCGGTATCGGCAGCAAGATGGTGCTGGGCAACTAGTCCCTTCCCAGTCTACACAGGGTCTTCACAGGTGTCCACAAAGCCCCGGAGAGGACTTGGGGGAGGATGAAGGGGAGAGGCCAGCGAAAGAAGACCAGCGAGGGCTATGAAGTAGGGTGGGTTTTGGCAACAAGATGTTCAATTGACCTCATGGTCGTCCAATGTATCGTGATGGGAGTTGAGCATTTTTAGAACAGTTAGGAGGGTGTGAGGTCCATCAGGGTCCATGAGGTTGCCCCCCGTACCCATCTCTGTCCATTGTGCAAAGATGCAAGATCAGGACACCAGAACACGGAGCATCAAGGAAGGAGAAGCAAACTAAGACTCCAGCTTGATAAGTCATCCAATTGATGCATTTTGTCAGGTTTGAAGGGGAAGTTTCAGGAATCTTGCAAGTCCGCATTTTGTTGGTGCCAGAAAATCTTCTTCCCAAAAGAATTTTAGGACTTCTGTTTCTCTTTGCAAAGTAGGACGCATGTCTTCAGTTGGGGGGGGTCTTTAGAAATGACCAATGTTTGTGCCTATTTTTGTATTTTATGTAAATATTTCACTATTAACATGCACACTTCGCAGGGTCAAGGAAGATGTTGGAATCCAATGGATGGTCTTTGCGAAGCTAGGAGAGAGCAGGGGAGTGTTCTAGATGGAGAACACACGGACTCTCAGAAGGGCTCCTCTGTGTGCACAGGAAGATATATCGGCCACCGCATCTAACGTAAGGCTGCCACTTGAGAGGATTTTTATGGTTCTATCGCTCTTCACTCCCAATACTACCGAACAAGATTTTCAAGTCTGTCCATAAGGTTGACCTCATCTCTAAAGACGTTAAGACTGCCTGGGAAAATGTCTATCAGCACAAATTCCAGCAGTTAAACATCTAAAAGAGTCTGGCTAATTGATGAGCTGAGCAGCTCATTCACTATGAAATTATATCCGAGCATAACATGGATTTGGAGTCCCTGCATGTTATAACATGTGATGTGTGCTGTGACCTAACTGCCAAGCTTCTGGGTCTGTTACTTAGGAATTGCCTTGAACCTGAAGCTGGCTTCCCCCTTGCTCTTCCTGAAGTCCATGCTACAAAGAACCCATCTTTCTGGGTAATGTTTAATTCTGGGGAAAAAGAAAATAAAATTTGTAACTCAATTGTTACAGGATTAGAGCTCATGAGATCCAGAGAGAATTACCTCAAGTGTGTAGAAAACACTTCACAAAACCCACTTCCTGAAAGAAAACATTTCGTGTTCCCTTTAAGGATTTACTGCTACTCAAAAGTGTCTTCTGAGGAACTTTCCTTCAAGCTGAAGTTTGGGTTTTCACAAGGATGCATTTTTTTAAACTTTTGTTTGATGTTTATTATTTATTTTTGAGAGAGAGAGAGACATAGAATCCAAAGCAGGCTCCAGGATCTGAGCTGTCAGCAGAGCCCCATGTGGGGTTTCAACTCACAAACTGTGAGATCATGACCTGAGCTGAAGTTGGGCATTTAACCGACAGTGTCACCCATGTGCCCCCCAAAAAACACATTTTTAAAATAAGACAGCATGTCACAAATGTGTAGAAGTAGCCGTCTTTGCCAGGGTACCTTCATTAGCTTCCCCAGAAGAGTGGAAACACCTGGCTCCACAAAAGGGCTGAGTTCATCTTGGGGGGAGGGGTGGGTTTTCTCCCAAAACTCAACCACTCTCTCCTCTTGGCGGTGCTGTTTGCACCTCTGGGGCCTTTTCTGATGTGCACAAATTCTCTTCCCCACGTTCCCTGCTCTCAGCAGCAATTACTCAGGTGAGCCCCCCTTACCTGAGACCCCCTTCTTGTGTGTCACCAGAGTCCTCTATATGCTCTTATTCCAAGAGTGAAGCAGAGGGCTGCTGGGATGTCTGCCTGGAAATAAACCAGTGCGGTGCTGTCTGTAAGCATCCATTTTATGTGCCAATTGCACCGGGCCATGGGGTGCCCACATATTTAGTTAAGTATGATGCTGGCTGTGATTTTAGGGTGTTTCTGGATGAGGTTAGCACTTGAATCTGAAGCCTGAGTAAAACAGGGGTGGGCCTGTGGGTGGGCCTCATCCAACCAGTTGAAGTCTGAGTAGGTAAAAGACTGAGTAAGAGAATTCTCCTCTGCCTGATTGCCATTGAGTTTGGTCATCAGTGTTCTCCTGCCTTTGGACTCAGATGGAAACTACCCTTTGGCTTCCCTGGGTCTCCACACTGTAGACTTTAGATCTTAGGGCCTTCTGGCCTCCATAATCCTGTGAACCAAATCTTTACTGTACCCTTTCCTTTCCACAGCTTCTCCCTCCTTCCACCCCCTGCTCTATCTCTCTTTATCTCTCCTTTGATAGATAGATAAGTAGATGATAGATAATAGGTTATGTAGATAGATAGATAATAGATAGATTGAAAGATAGATGATAGATAGATAGATAGATAGATAGATAGATAGATAGATAGATACTAGATAGGTAGATAGATAGATAATATGTAGGTAGGTAGGTAGGTAGGTAGATAGATAGATAGATAGATAATAGGTAGATAATAGGTAGATGATAGAGAGAGAGAGAGAGAAAGAAAGAAAAAGAAAGAAAGAAAGAAAGAAAGAAAGAAAGAAAGAAAGAAAGAAAGAAAGAAAAAGAAAGAAAGAAAGAAAGTAGGTAGATGGTAGGTAGGTAGGTAGGTAGACAGATAGGTAGGTAGGTAGGTAGGTAGGTGGGTAGATAGACAGACAGATACTAGATAGGTAGATAGACAGACAGACAGACAGACATGCACTGATTCAGTTCCTCCAAAGAGCACTGAGAAGTGCACCCCCACCCGAGCTCCCCTTGAGCTCACCTGCAGAGACACCGAGGCAGCCCCTCTGGGCAGCACAGGCCCCACGTGGCATCGGCCACAGTCCCCAAACTGCAGAGGAGGGCCCCGTAGTCTTTAACCCTGAGGAAGGGACCATGCTCTCCCGTCTTTGGGGTCAGAGTGCCGGGTTTTTGCACGTAAATCCAACACTAAGGAGCAGCTTAGAAAGAGCCTCAAGGTACTGTTTGGTCCCGTTCATCTCTGGAGATAACTCGAATGGCAGCAGAATGTTACAAAAACGTAAGAAACACATCCCCGTCATCGATGATACCTTTTGAACACAACAGTTTAATTAAGAAGAATTTATTTACCCAGAGAAGTTTCCTCTCCCATTATTGGCTTTTAATCTTATCCGCGTCATGTTTTTAGAAAAGAAATTTACAAGTAATTCTTCACGTGTCCTTCCACCTCCTTTAAATCAGAAAGGGCTGGAATCCCCAAAACCTTCCCGTTGCTCATCTCTTTCCACCTGGGTAGGCGTCAGCGTGCGACGCCAGCAAATCTGACAAAATAGGAGTTTACCAGCTTTTTGTTTTCGAGGAGGGAAGAGAATACCGCCTCTCCACTCCCTGGTGCCCCGTCTCCCTGGCGCTCCTGCATTTTTCGGCCTGAAGGAGCCACCGCCTGTCGCCGGAGCCTGACAGGAAGGCGCTCCTGAGCCACTCAGGCGGTGGCAGCATCTAGTCTGCAGACAGGCGCATTACTCTGGATGTTAGCGCGGCTCCTTAATTGGATTTGCCTGCATAAATGGCAAGACAGGGTGGACAAGTCATAGGGAAAAATATGGGGATTTTTTTCCCCTCTAAAAAGAACCAAAACGTGTAAACAGCCCATCATGTAGGAGGAAGTGCGTGTGCCTTGTATGAAAAGGAAGAGAACGCTTTGGAGACAGGAGAGGAGAGCACAGGGTAGCAGCCGACGGTCCTCTCCTGCAGCGGACAGCCCCGAGTGGTCGAGGCCATTATTTCTTGCATTTTCAGAGCAAATGAACTTGACAGATGGCCGTGTCACCCAAACCCCCACCTACCAACTTGATTATGCAGAAAACAATACAATAGAAAAGAAATCATTACTGCAGGAACCTGGTTAGTCCACAGAGGGCCAGGGATGCTGAAGAACAAAATTACGGTGGTGGAATTGAACAGCAAGAATGCATTTAACATAAAGTGGGTTACAGCGAGGCAATCAGTCATGGCTAAAGCTATTGTCTGAGCTTGCTTGCATGGTACATGAAGTCATCTGTCATCTCCCACGGAATTTATGCTTAGTTTATAGGAGAAAACCGCAAAGGTTTTGCCAGGACATGTCTCCGTGGCCTTAAGTGACACAAAGGTGGGTCCCCAGAAAGAAAACGGGGGCAGGTTTGGATGCTTTGCCGCCATCTGTGTTGGGAGGTTGCGACCATGTCACCGAGACGCCCCATCAGATGCTCGCATGACCTGAACGTGGCCGTCTGCGGGAAGTTCAGGACACGCTTCCACCCACTTCTGCACAAGATACGCCGTTCATAGCAGCGTCAGGGCCGCAAGTCCTGGTTGAGACATGGAAGGCCAACGTCCAGAGAGGGCCTCGCAAAAGTCGGCGAAGACTGTTGTCTTAAGTTCAGAAAGACAGATATCTCCTTCCAGTGGCCGTCTATATTTATGGGAACAGATCAACCCTGAATAAATAGGCAGTGTCATCTGTGTGACAGACAGCCAGGGATAAATGGCCGTGTTGCCCATCTAGCCGCACGAGAGTATCAATCCCTGATGCCAAAGCAGGTGTTTCCAAACCACTAATGACTTCTTAGGAATAAGGCAGCTTCCCTGCTCCCTTCCTGAACATCGGTGGGATTTTGCAGCCTTTATGTATTTCTGCCGGGTGCTTCTCCTCTCAGAGAGCCTTCTCCCCATCCGTCTCCACTGCTGGAGGCCACGGGCATGCTGCCGGCACAGCTCGAATCCACCAGCCTGCTCTGCACAAGGGGCACAGCTCTGTTCTCACGGGACCCCGCTCCTCCTGGGGCTACAGAGTTTGGTCGGGTCCTCTCTCTGCCAGCAGACGCCCAGCCCCCCAGACAGGGGGCGCGTTGTGTCCGTCCACCCGAGAAGCTCCCCCGTCTGCACATTACAGCCTCTCTGTACACGGGTAGGATGTCTGGACACACGCAACTCTCTACGTGTCGTGTCCACACACCAACACGGGCTATTCAGCAGGACACCTTAATACCCGCAGAAAATGTACCGATGTGTGCGTGCCTCATAATTTAACAACTTCATTCATTATAATTTTAATGTGCCAGTATAACATTAATATTATAATAATTAAATATAATAAATAAGATACACTTATAATAATATGTTACCATGTAATGTATGAAAACTTTATATGGGTAATAATTTGTGGAGTTTAATTAAACGTAAACTTGTCAAAAACTGACCTAGGAATAAAACTGCAAGCATTTTTGTAGAGCTTTCGCTCTGCCTCAGTATCTACTGCTATTATCTTCACACGTACTTTTAACCGGTAGCTTATCTCCTTCTTTTACATTTACCTGATGAGAGAGGCATACCGGGGAGGGCTGTCACCATAACCTGTTTGCACAATATGTCAAACCAAAGAACAAACACGGACGCCAGTCCTAGAATATCCTGACTGAAAGAAGTCCGGGTCCAGAGCCCATTGTTCAAGCCTCTCTAGGAAATGCAATCTTCCCAGATTGGAAGCCCAGGAGCAGAGGATAGATCTCATTTACCTAACGCAGCTCCTACCGTCTGCCATGAAATCGCATTTGCTGGTAATTACCGGACTCACAGCCCTTGGCGAAGGCTGCCTCCCGTCTGCCCCGAGTGCAGGTGCTGCCTGTCCAGCGTGGGAAGCATCTGTGTCTCTGAAATGCCACCAAACCTCGAGGCTTCCGGGACACAGCCTTGGAGGGCTGTCCCAGTGGCCTGCTGCCCGCCGCAGGCGGGATCCGATCCTCACCTCTGGCTCCCTGGCGAGGTGGCGCATTTGGATGTCACTGCAGCCCTGCGCCAGGCACGTGCTCACTGGGGACCGTGCCACCTCGCTGGTTTCTGAGAGGGCGGGGTCCTCCTCGCTGGAGCACCTCCAGCCAGCGGGTGGAGGAGCCGAGGGGTGTGGTGGGGTGCAGCTGGGACTGAGCTGGAAAGATCTGGGTTCCGTGACTGTTGTGTCCCTTTACAACCAGGGGTCACAGCCCGGCTGACATCTTGAGTGTAGCCCAGTGGGACCGGTCGCTGGCGTCTGCGCTCCAGAGCCTTAGGGTAGGAAGCAAGGCTGCTGTTCCCAGCCGCCGCGCCTGTGGTCACTCGGTACAGAAATGGCAGGAAACACACCCCCTCCCCCCAAGCCCTGGGCCTGTAGCTCGTCCGGATGACCCGGGCGATGCTTTGCTGCTCCAGGGAGCAGATTTGCCTTCTCACTGAGACTCTGAAAGAAATTCCTGAGGAGAAGTAACTAAGAGATTGGAACTTTAGGTGAGTCCCCAGACCTTTGGGGACAGGAGCCCTCTCTGGAATTCACCTGCACAGCCCTGACCTTGCCGAGCGCACTCGTAGGGGGACATGCTGGCAGTGACCCATGGGGGGAGTGGAGTCTCCCCGGCACCCCGCGATGGGGCTGCTGATCCAGATGGCGTATTGGGGAAGGGGTGGCGCAGTGCAGAAGCTACGGAAGTTCATGAACAACCTCTGTGACAGGGAAACCGGGGAATTCTGGGGGCCGGGGGTTGGAGTGCCCCACGCAACAGGAAGAGCGTGAACCACACAGGTGTGCAGGAGCCTGGTCCAGGGACACAGCGGGATTTGAGACAGTGGGGAATTCAGGGGGTCACGGCCCCTGCATTCAAACACCGGAGAGTCATTCATCCAACCAGGCTGCAGATGTGACCCGTAGCCTAAGTCTCACCTGGGCGGGGGCACTTATATGTCCCCTAGGTGAGGACCCCTGTCTCCCCTGGGTGAGGGCTCCCCACCTCCCCTGGGCGAGGGTGCCCCGTCTCACCCTTACACGCCTGGTTGAAGCCTCCTCTCCTTGCACTACCACAGAGTTCCCACCACTCTGTTTGTGCGAGCCCACGGGAGAGCCCTGCCGGGGAGCCTGGCTGAGCCCGCAGCCCAGGGCTCGCTGACAGTGAGCTGGGGAGCGGAGCTGGGGGCCACAGCGGCATTAGGCTCCTGAACCTGTGCCTCCAGCTGGGTTCCAGGGGGGGCTCCCCGTCCAAAGTCACAAGCACCTGGACGTGAGTGAGCAGGTGAGCCCTTGGAGCAGGGGGCTGTGCCACGGCCGGGGGCTGCGGAGCCTGCCCTGGAAACACAGCCGGGGCTTTGGCTGTGAGCCACGGGCGTCTCGAAGCCTCCGCCCTCCCCGCCTCTCTGTGCTGGGACAGGCTGGCGTGAAATCTCAGGGAGGCGCATCTTCTGGGATCAGGACGGACAGACACCAGCTTCAGGGTGGAGGCCCTGCCCCAGACGGAGGGCGCAGACAGGCGCTGGGGGTGGAGCCTGAGAGGGGCGGGGGCCTCCTCGGGTCACAGGTCTGTAGTGGGACCGGGGCCCAAAGCTCACAGCCGTGTCCTGGTCCCAGCCAGCCTCCGGGTTTAGGGCTGGGTGTGCCCGGAGCCCTCACAGAGGGGGCGGGACTCCGGCTTTCTCCAGACCACCGGCCTCCAGTCCAATCCTGCTGTCATGCTGGCCTCACAGTCACCGTCTGCCGTCCCAAATGCCCGCACACGGAAACCCCTTTCTTCTGCGTGCTCGTTTCTGCCTTCTGCAGCCCCTGTCTCCTCACTATTTGCACAGATAAACTTCCAGTAAATAAGAGTCTGTGTGTCTGAACCTTCGGAGTTATGTGCTCAATATCAGAGACCTGACTCAGGATGGGCTTTCTCAGAGCCACTTTCAGTCTCCAACCAAAAATAATAATTATGTTATTATTATTAATTATGATCACATGACATATGTGAATCAAAATCAATACCTGTGTCCTGGTAGAATGAAGTGTCTGTTCAGATGTGGTTTGGGGGCAGGTCAGCGATCAACCTCAACAGTGACAATCTATACATATTGTAACCTGTACGTATAACCTGTAGGGTCCGTGCGTATATCCCGTATGTATACAACCGACAAGTACGTCCTGTAGGGTCCGTGCGTATATCCCGTACGTACAGAACCCGCGTGTACATCCCGTAGGGTCCGTGTGTATATCCCGTACATACAGAACCCGTGTACATCCCGTAGGGTCCGTGCGTATATCCCGTACGTACAGAACCCATGTACATCCCGTAGGGTCCGTGTGTATATCCCGTACGTACAGAACCCGTGTACATACCCTGTATATTCTGAAGGACCCACTTGTGCTGTGGTAGCTGCTCTTGTCCTGGACTCAAGAAGCCTCTGAGCTTCTTAGGAGGAAGACAGGGAGACCGGTGTGCACCACCGCGTGGGGGTGCTGGACGTCGATGGAGGACCGCGGCTCTAGCTTCGTTAGGCTCCCACTGAGGGTGGGGGGCTGTTGGATGCAGGCCCCCAGCCCCTTCCGGCTGCACCCCCTGCCTTCTTCTCCAGGCTCACAGAGGACTCAGGGGCTCACACCTGACACTCACCTACCCTTAGCTCTGGGTGAGCTCTCCGTGCCCCCCACCCCATGCCCCACCTGGTGCTTTCAAGTAGCGTGCAGCATCTCCACTGTGAGCGGGTGCCTGCCCCAACGCCTGCCTGCACCCCTCTCTGCCCGTGGGGCCGCACGCAGGCTCACTAGGCCTTTCCACATTGGTTGAGAGAGCCTTGGTGCTCAGCAAACGTTCTTTCACATGGGCACCGCTGGCTGCTGGGTCCAGCATGGGGGCTCCACCAGCAGATGCCCTGAGCAGGCCTGCTTCCCTCGGGGCCTCAAGGGTACATTCAGCATCTGGGAGATGGGGTACCCCTGTTCACCCGGCCATCCTAAGGCCTGGCTCGGTTACCACTGAAGGCCAAGCTGGGGGTTGGTGACCCTGAAGCCCACAGACAGAATGTCCTCCTGGGAAAGAAGAGAGTCCTTCACTGCAACAAATGAAACTCACTTTAAAAAATGGGAATTTCTTGGAAAGCTAATGACCCTGGAGGTCCAGAAAAGAGTAGAGAGGGCTCAGCAGAAGGCCCCACAACCATCACCTGAGCGAGGAACCTCCATCTGCCACATTCTCCCACTCTGTATGTGTGCGATCCTGAGAGCCAGCACAGAATATGGGCCTGGCTGAGCCCAGGGTTTACATCCACAGAAACATCTGTCTTGTATCTCTTTCCTCCAAGACTACCCATGTCCACAGAGAGGAGCTCCCCAGAATGAGCATCACGCTGGTGGGAATGGGGGAGGCAGCTGTGTGACCGACCCCAGGTCAGTATGCAGGAACCCCACGTGGCTGAGGTCTGGAAGGGTTTGAGACCTAGCACGAGCGTCCCTAGGTCTCTCAGGATGGATGCGCAGGGATCTGGAAGTCGATGTGTGTGTGGGCACAGGTGTCCTGCTTACAAACTCCTGCATACTTTTGTGCCGAACAAAACCACAGTATGCACTGTGATTGGTATCTGTATGGGACACCTCATTCCTTTAGGGGCAACTTAATTGTGCCAGTCAAGTTAAAGCCAAGAAGAAGAAGTGATTGCCCAAGACATAGTGTGGAGAAATGACATGAAATTGTAATGGGTGATCTAGCCTGTTGGGGGGGGGTAACGGGGGGGGAAAAATAACTGGCTCATTTGCCCACAGAATAATCCCTAAACGAATCCTTTGAAACAAGTTTAACACCATTCAGGAGACTGTGCACTTAACAGGACTCTTGTACTGGCAGGAAGTAGACCAGATGACACAAATCGAATGCACACATTGCTATGATTTGGAGACAGTTATTTTTGAGTTCGGGGCTCTGGCTTTACTTTGGAGACAGCCCACTGACTAGATGAGTGAGAACGCCTCAAAGTAACTTCACATTTCAGGGCTATGAAGCTTGAAAGGCCACTTGAGCTAAAAGAGCACAGAGATCTAAGAGCCAAGGTCAAATAGCTCTGGCGCACAGGAAGGTCCTACACTCAGTTCTGACTTCGCACCAGCTGCAGCACAGAGGGAGTCCTGCCTCCAGCTCCTCCGTGCCGAGCAGCAGAGGGAGACAGCCCGGGACCCCACCCGCAGCCGGAAGGAGCGCTGTCCACACTCGGTCTCCAGCCGTCAGGGCTTGACGGTGGGGCATGAGAAGATGCAAAGGCAGATGCCTCAGCAGAGCTCCCTACAAGCCAAGGCTGAGACGCAGGATCCTCATCTCCCATCTGTTCTGCGAGTGCTCCCAGAAGAGGAGGGAGGGGCAGTGCTCCCTTCGTCCAAGACCAGTCTGGTCCCTGCGGTTTGGCTGACCTCACGGCCTTTCGCCTGTAGAATCTGCCCCGTCCGTGTAGCTGAGCCCCTACGGATGCTAACCTGCAAATGTCGCCGAGGTTGGCAGTTAGCGGGCCAGCCTCCTTTCGTGGCTGTGCGTGTGCCCTGAAGTAGAAGAAGTGGCCACAAGGTTCTTCTGGTGGGACTGTCCTCACCCAGGCCACCGACTCTCCTTCGTGCAGCATGCACACTGTGTATCGCCCCCTGCCTCCCGTGCCCTCCCTTGGGCACACACTGCATGCCTCATGGTGTGGTCCCAGAGCCGCCTCCGGGGTTTCCGGGTCTTTCCTTTCCTGGGGACAACATCCACGACTTCACACTGAGACCCAGAAACCTCCCCAGAGCCTCCCCGTGCCGCCTCACTTCCCCTGCACTGCTCCTTACTGCCAGCTCACCTACTGCTGACTGCAAGTCTTCTGGACAGTTCTTTTCCCGTAGAGTTTTTTTTTTTTTAATTTTTTAAATATTTCATTGTTTATTTTTGAGAGAGAGAGAGGGACACCGCATGAGTGGGGAAGCGGCAGAGAGAGACACACACACACAGACTCTGAAGTAGGCTCCAGGCTCTGAGCCTTCAGCACAGAGCTCGATGCAGGGACTCGAACCCACGAACCGTGAGATCATGACCTGGGCCCAAGTCAGACGCTTAACTGACTGAGACACCCAGGCGCCCCCCACCCCCCATAGATTTTCTTAAACACTGTTCCTGAGATTTGACCTCTTCCGTGAAGATGCTGTATGTGTTCAACAATGACTACCATGACCGAGGACTGACCCCTCAACCCCTGTCAATGTGGAAATGTGGAAATCCTCAGACCGTTGGCTCCTTCTCCTCCTGGCTCAGCTAAGGGGTTCTCCCTGCTTCAGACGCAACCCGACGGGGCTCGTTTTCAGCTACAGAAGTATCTCAGTGACGCCCGATGCACCCACCACTGGGACGGGGCGTCCTGAGGTCAGCACCTCTGCAGTGACATGTTATGATCACATAGGAAGCCCCCAAGTACTGATGCTTAGAGCCATTTTGGACGTTTCATAAACTCCCTGATATTTTACTTAGGCAAAATCTAGTGTGCAAACGCACTTGTGTTGTGAAGAGAGCCCAGCACTCACACCACATGTTGAAGGAAGAAAGGTGTGACTAAAGGGCAGGAATAATGTTCTGCACCCAGAGGTGAAGGCCAAGGTCAGGTAAGCGCTTAGTAAGAGCCTTGTGGAAACAATGAGCTGAGAGGTTTCTTGTGTGTCTTAATCAGCC
Source organism: Proteles cristata cristata (assembly GCA_017311185.1). Lineage (NCBI taxonomy): Eukaryota > Metazoa > Chordata > Mammalia > Carnivora > Hyaenidae > Proteles > Proteles cristata. Next base: position 971,065 of record JAESUZ010001109.1, on the reverse strand, counting down.
TCCAGACTATGGCTGGGAAGCCACCACAGAGGCAGCCGCTTTGGGGGCGGGGGGGGGGAGATCCTGGGGCTCCCAAAGGAGAGCTGCCCTCAGCCCGGCGGTGACAGTGACTGGTGTCCCCTCCTCCAGCCACATGGGAGCCTAGCGGGTCATGGGGTCCCAGCCCCTACTCAGCACCTGGCCACGAAGCTGTTGGCAGAGGGGAGGCAGAGCATGGAGGGGCCGGTGGCCGCCACAGGGGGTGGTCCAGGGCTGCCAGGGACCGGGGGCGGGGCCACCCAGGTCGGCAACACTCTGTCACCCGCCTGCTCAGAACCATGGCCTCTGACCTGGAGACACTCCGGGCAGGGCCTCCTGGCGGCCGCGGCTTCGGGGTGCCAGCCGCTTCCTGGCTGCGGGGACCCTGCCCCTCCCTCTGCCGTGGGCACCCCAGCACCAGGCCCACCCCGGGGCGGACCCAGACCCGCTCCCACCTCGGCCTGAGGGGCGCTGGCCTTGGCCTTCCCGCACCCGCGCCTGTTATCAGGGGCAGATGTGGTGACAGAGCCCCGGGGGTGCTCCATCGCCTGCGGATCCACCCGGTTTACTCCTGTCCCTGCCTGTCGGGGTGCAGGCGGCCGGCCTCAGGGCACACGTCTGCAGGTCGCGGCCTCCATTCCCCGCAGCCTCCCCAACACACCCACCCCCCCACCAGCCTGGGGGATCTGGGACAGAAACCGCTTACCGTCTGACCCCACGGAGGCTGCAGGGGAGATCCCCCCACCCCGGCCGCTCCATCCGGGTCTCTGTCCCCCAGCCGGCTCCTCCCACACCCCCGCCTCCTCCCTGCGCGGGTGCGGACTGAGTCCCTACCCTCTGCTATCGGGCGGGCGGACCCTGTAACCCCCCTGGGTCTGCCTTTGAGGCAGGGTCTTCGGGAGGTAACTCAGGTCAAATGGGGTCACGAGGGCGGGAACTTAACCCAGGGGAACTCTGTCCTAGGAGCAGAGGAGCCCGGTGTCCCTCCCCGGCCCCCTGCGCTCACACCTGCTCCGGACACAGTGAGGGGGCGCAGGGAAGTCGGGAGCCCAGCCCGCCAGCGCCGCACCTTGGTCGGCTGGCCCCCCGTCACTGGGCCCCCCTAATTCAGGATGTCTGGTCCCAAGAGCCTTAACCAGAGCCTCGCAGACTCTCAAAGACCGTCGTGCTCAGCTTCTGGGAGACATGCGGTCCTGGGGACCTGCCAGGCCGCCTGCTCCCCTGCCGTGCGCACCCCCTGGCTCGCAGACTGGGGCGCCTCCCCGCGGCCTGCAGCCGGTCCCTGCTGCGGCCTCCGGCACGGGGCCTGGGGAGGGTGACCCGTGTGACGGCTCCCCCGCGGCCCCCACAGGCCACCCGCAGGGCTCGCTCGCCGGGGCTGAGAACACGGAAGGCCCAAGGCAGGCGCCCCATCAGGGCCCACCCCTCGGCCTCTAGAAACCTCGAGGCAGCGGGAGACGGCGGATGGCAGCGTCCCTGCGCCCTCCGCCTGAGGACTCCTGTCTTCTGTTCTCTGGAGGTCCCCCGGGGCCCCTGGGAGCCGGGGTGTCCTGGCTTCAGTGACTGTGGGGGGACCCGCACCCACGTCCGGCCCAGCTCCCCCCCACAGGCCCCAACCCTGCACTCACCTCCTCACCTCTCCCCTCAGCTGCGTTCAGGCCAGAATCCCTGAGCCCCCGACCATGACCTCATTCCAATGCGGAACAAACCCAAGCACTCTGAGTAGTGTTACTTAAGCCAGTTTTCCGTTTTAAACGTTGACACGCCTCGGCGTCTGTACGAAGCAGACCCTGTGCTGTACTTTTCTGAGGTGCGTACGATGTCTTTCTTCCACAGGGTCACGCTATTTCTTTCATGCGTTGAAAACCGACATAGGAACTCCCAAATCACCTGGGAAAGTTGAATAAACGTAACTTACTTAGGGCCTCACAGCTTCCCAAACAAAAGGCGGGGACAGGACATGTTCCTTAGCCTACGGTGTAGTATTTTCAAGTGCAGAGGAAGTTCACTAGTGTGGAAATAGCGGGTGACGTCTGTTCTGATCACTGTCCTGCGCGTGACACTTCCCGCACTCTGATGTGCAGAGGAAGCCGCTGAAAGAGGGAAACACGGAAGGGGACGCGCACCGCGTTTCCAAGGATGAGCCGAGGTCCACGCAGGTGCCCCAGACCCGAGAGGAGGGACAGCCTCCCCACAGCTTTTATATCAACTCGTTTGAAACCTGTAGTGCTCAGGGCGGGAGCGTACAGAGCATGGGAGATATGGGTGCTTAGCGAGTGAGGTCATTAATTCTACACCGTGAGGAGAGCTGGGGACAAGCCTGTGAATGCACACGAGGCCCGGCAATTCCGGAAGTGGCACAAGAATGAAAACAGGTGTGTCCTGGTCACCTCCCACCCCGCCCGAGAGACGGCAGGCCCCAGGGGAGGCAGGTGGCCTCCCCAAATGCACAGACGCAGGGAAGGGACAGTCACGGGGAGCCTCAGAGTCCTCGATCCCGTCCTCACTTGTAGGAACCCTCTGTGACAGGTGCCGGAGGGCAGGAGACACTGGGTGACCAGAACCTATTCCTTTCCAGAAAGTTCCATTCTCCTTTCAGCTATTAGAGAATTTGTCATCATATTCAGCTGAGCCCTGCCTTCTCCTGGTTATCTACTGGCAGGGTCAATATCTACCACCTTGTCATACTAAGAATAACCCTCTCCTACAGATGGGGACAGCTGTCAGTTCTTCCACAGCCTGTGCACCCCCGGACTGTCTCCCCTTGTGCCCTGTCTCTGCTTCACTCAGCAGTCAACTACCTTTGAACATGATCCTACCTTGTGCAAAGACCCTGTGTAATGCCCCATGGATGGTGAAGGACGTATGGCTTTCAGACTTGACCCCTGTTCTCTTAAAGCTTATGAGCTAATGGACAACACTGATAATAACCCACCCTGAGCATTCGTAATTAGAGAGAGAAAAGCGGTCAGGGAGGCCCTCTCGGAGGAAGTGACAGTTTATCAGAGAATGAATGAGAGGAAGACAGGCAATCCCGGGTCGGAGGCAGGTGCCTTGGGCTTCAGGGCTCAAGGTGTCCAGACGGCAGGAAGCTCAGGAAGGTGGGGGTTGCAGGGTCCTGAGTAACTGCATGCTGCTGGCAGGTTCTGCCCCGGGTGTCCCGCAGGGAAGATGGAGCCCCGCCCTTCCAGAGCCTCCGGTCCAGGTGCTGTGGGGGAGGGAGGAAAAGGTGCAAGTGTCAGGCGGGAGGGGGCTCTGAAGAGGAGGCAGGAGCCGTGGGGCTTCCAGAGTGGAGGAAGGGGGCTGTCTTAGCATCTTCCTGGATGTGGGGAGGAGCGTCCGCAGCAGCCCAGGTGAGCCCGGGGTGTCTTCAGGTTGGGGGCGAGGAGCCCGTGCAGAGAGAGGACACTGATCGTGCCGCCAGGTGTGCCCACAGGTGGGGCCGGGCAGGAAGAGCCGTCCCCAGGCTGGCAGCCAGCGGCGTCCTGGGCTCTCGGTGAGCTAGAGAGAGACTTCTCCTTCTGGGGAGCACGGAGGACAAAGTCGGGCCAGAGCTCGTGAGGTTGCTGCGGAAGGGGCTCAAAGCGCCCTCCAAACCCAAGATCTACCACTCGCCACACCCCTGCGCGCCCATACGTGGGCTGACCCTGTGGCCAACGTGGAAAGACACCACGTGGCTTCGCGGGCTGGGAGGAAGGGTGCTGGCCTTCAGTGCCTGCTGCCTCGACCCCAGACGTATCTTTTCACAACTCACGCCCTCTGTGCCTTCACCTCTGTCACCTTGGCCGGGGGGGAGGGGGACTTTGGCCCTGATTGCCGGCCGTGCAAGCGCGGCCTCTGTGCTGATCCTTCGAGGGGGCTCGCTGGTCCCGGGCAGATCCATCACCGCTCAGTGCCGGGCGCGTCCTGGCAGACCTGCAGGTCAATAACGCCATCTTCATATATTCCAGAAGGCGCGTCTTTAGTGAGCAGCGAGGGACGGCTCTATCAGCATAACTTTTTAAAATAGTGACATAAGTATCTATCATTTCACTATATACGAATTTTTTAATATTTCCAATACAGATGATGCTGAATGTGGAATTTCACGAGATGTGATTCCACTTAGCCCGGGGGCCTTTTGATTCCTCCAACGTTTTTTTTTATTTTTTTTTTAATTTTTTTTTATCAGGTTTCATCAGCTTTATTGGAAAATGGGTGAGGGCCTTATTGGAAGACGGGTGGGAATTTGTCAAACACTTAGCTGTGCTATCAGTCTCAGCACAATTGTTGCTGAGGACGTGAGTATTGCATGGGGGTTCGGATTTTGAGAGCTCCTAGAATGTTCTGTGCTTGAACAGAAATACGGATAACAGGGCATGGAAATGCTTCTTTACATCCACGGTGTGGAGAGACGGCAAGGCAGGAACGAAGGAGGTGGAGGTCCGGATGTCATCCTTACACGTCGACTGGGATTCGTGAAAACGACCAATATTTTCATGGAATTAGGGAGACCTTTGAGAAGGCAGAAAATATTCCTAAATGAGCAGGTGTAAGAGCGACTTTCTTTCTCCAAAGGGAACCATTAACAGAGATCCAAGGGTGACAACTGCATTGGGGGGAATGCGTCCATCTCTGGAGGGCGGGGTAGAAATGAGGAAGGAGAATAGGACCGGCGGGTGCGGTTTCGGGGAGCGCCCTGATGGGGTGGGTAAGGGGGGGGGTGCGGAACAGCCTCAGACGCTGCGGGTCAGACGCTGCGGGGAGGCTCTGCGTCTGGTAATGGGGAGACTTCGCGGAGCACTGCTGCCAAGCGGGGCTCCCAGACCAACAGCCCAGGTGCCTGGAACCTGCTGGAATCCCTGGGGCCCACCTGACACGCTGACGGAGAGACTCTGGGCTGGGGCTCAGCAGGGCGCCTTCGCCAGCCCCCCAGGGCCTCCCGCACATGCCTGATGCAGACCCGGGGCCTGGGACACGGTCTGTGCAGGCCCTGGAAGGGCCCGCAGGTGTGGGGGGTTGGAGGCAGGACGGGAGCACCCCTGCCCTCCCCTGACACGGCTCGGAGGCCCTCTTCCCTCCCAGCGCGTGTGAGCAGGGCCTCAGGCTCCTCGGGAGGCCACACCGTCGAGGCTGCAGGGACAGAGCCCACTGTGCGGCCCCCTCAGGCGCCAGGAGCAGCGCCGAGGGCTGTGTCGCTCGTCATCGCCCCTCGGAAGTCAAAGGTCCCATGGAGAGCTGACCAGAGGAGTTTTAAAACCGATTTCTTTGTGGCACAAGGAAACGCTCTGTCATCTTCTCCCGGGATCCCCGTGGGGCGGGGGGGACACAGCTCCATTCAGAGCTCCCTCCCGGTGGGCCGTGTGATGCAGGGGTGGGGCAGGCGGACCCCCACACTGGAACCCCCGGAGATCGCTCACACAGAAGACGCCGCAGGCCTTGTCAAGCGTCTGGAAATCTTCCGCCACAACAGGGTCCAAAAGATGCGATAAAGGCTATAAGGAAAATGTGCGCTAACGCCAGCGAGCAGGCGTCTTGTTCCAGCAGAGGAGGTCTGAGGGCTCTTACCTGCGGCTTCCGGCCCGTGTGCACCCCGCCCCCCGCAGGGCCCCGGACAGGGCGGGCCACCCCGCGGGGCGGCGGGCACGGAGGCCTGGGCTTCACGCGCGCACGGGGCGGGTGTGTCAGGGAGCCGGTCCCGGCCGGGAGCGCGAGGGCCCCCCTGGGCGCTGGCTGGAGGCGCAGGGGTGAGGCCCGGACCGGCCCTGTCCCTCCGCGGTGCGCGTGCGCGCGCTGAGCCCGGGCCCCCGGGACTGATCCCTCCCGGGCCGCACCCCTTCCTCTCCCGTGGCCCTCGCGCACAGCTTGCACCCCTGCCCGGTCCCCGGTCCTCCTCCGGGGACGCACCCCGTCCCCGCTGCCGCTCCGGGGCTGCGGCTGCTTGCTGGGTCCCCTGCCAGGCCAGCGTTCTTCTCCGGCTGCGGCCCCTTCCCCCGTGGGGAGCACGGAGCCGGCTCCCCGGGGGCGTGGGAAGGGGGCCCCCTGCGGCCCGGAACCCCGAACCCAGAGCTGAGCCCCACGGAGCGCCCCCTTCAGGGGGAGTCACGGGCGGCGGGTGGGGAGCGGACGCTGCTCCCCGGCCGCTCGGGGCCCCACGGGACCCCAGCCGTGAAACACAGCCACCCTGTCCCCCGCCTTGTATTCACGTCTAGTTCATGTGGCTTAAAGGAGCGAAGTCAGGGGGTCACGCTCCGGCCGCTTCACCCGCCGCCCAGAATCCCTTGCGCGCCGTTTGATAAAGCGCCCAGAATCCCTTGCGCGCCGTTTGATAAGAGACGATGGGCCGCGGAGTGTGCCGCGCGGGGGCAACTGCGCATGCGCCCGCCTGGCGGCGAGGCTCGGCGGCGGAGCTGCGGCAGGCGGGGTGTTGTCTTCAGTTGTTTTCAGCGTTTCTGTGTATTTATTTCAGTGTTTGCAACAACCCTGTGACTCAGAAAAGGGCCTCTGGGTGCACAGAAAACACTTCGCGCCCACAGCGGGCGGACGACGTCCCGCGGGCCGGGAGGCCGCCCCGCAGACCGAATCGGCCCCTGACTTTGGCCGCAGCCCCCGGAGCGGACGCCGGCAGGCGCGCCTGCTGCTTGGGAGCCAGTCCGCTGGTTACATGGGTGCAGGGGTGAGGTCACAGGGGAGGGAGGGCGGTAGCATCGCCTGATTCCCTCACGAGTTATTCCGGCCGGGGACGTCGCGAGTCCGCTTAGTGAGGGGGGAAGAAAGGATGTTAAGGCACAAACTCACAGTTTGTTTTTGTACCTCATTGTGACAAGGCCAAAGTCTCGTGACTTAAAGTGATGAACAGCCACCATCTCAGTTTTTCTTTTTTTAAAAAAGTTTATTTACTTTTGAGAGAGAGCGCGAGCTCCTGCTTGCACCCGCAGGTTAGGGGCAGACGGGAAGACAGAATGCAAGGCAGCCTCCAAACTCCCGTGAACCCTGAGGTCCTGACCTGAGCTGAAATCAGTCGGACACTAAACCGACTGAGCGCCCCCGCCCCGCGCCCTGTCTGTGTCCGTTCCTGCAGTCAGGGGGGCAGGAGCCGCGGCTGGGCCCGGCGGCAGGGCGCTCGGGCGGCATCAGGGGGCTGGCGGCCGTGGTCAGGTCCCCGGGCAGCTGGGGCAGCCGGGCAGCCGTGCCCTCTCTGGGGTCATGCCCGGCACTCGGATCTCAAGAGCCCTTGGGCAGGGCCACCCCACGTGCAGAAGGGGCCGTAGGGGTGCAGTGCCCTCTGCTTTTTAATCAAATGGTTTCTAGCCATAAATTATTGCAAACAAGTTTGTTTTCGCTTCTACAGTGAGTTCTCTCCGACTGCTGGGTTCTAAGCCAAACAGTCCCCCGGGTGCGCCGTCCTGGGTCCTGCCGGGCCCTGCAGGAGACGCAGGGCGGGCGGCCGTGTGGGAGACCCGGGAGAGCGGGCGTGTGGTCGGGGCCCTGGGCCCCCCGGGTGTGGACCCCTGGCCCGCAGCTGCCGCTCCTTCCTCTGCAGAGGCAGGGAGTTGAAATAAAGGATTTCTCCGGTGCTGTTGTCTGCGGAACCATGCTGCCGACCGGGGGCCGCCGACCCGCATAGCCTGTTTCCCGGGTTCGGGGCTCAGCGTCCAGCATCAACGGGTGCTGGCTTTGACGTCCGGTGAGGGGTCCTTCCCGCTTCACGCAGGGCCGTCTTCCTGCTGTGCCCTCACAGGCAGACGGGTCGAGGGAACTAATACACAGGCACAACTCCAATTTTTGAGGGCTCGACCACCACGACCCAGGCACCTCCCAAGGGCCCCCCTTGCTCACACGTCACCCTGGGGTTGAGTCCAGCACACGGATTGAGTGGGGACGCCCAGGACCGATAGATGACATCTGCGGCCAACAGAGCAGCATAAAAGAAAACTAAACTAAACTAAAACTAAAACAAAACAAAAAACAGAAAACCTCTGTGTTAAAAGGAATAAATATACTTCCTGACCAATGGCGCGCTCCGCGGGGTGCACCCACCTTGTGGGTAGAGAAAGAGGCATGGGGAGGCCCTCCGCTTGGGGACGGCGGGGGGAGGGGGGAGGGCGCTGCTTGTGGGCCACGAAGGTCCCGTGGGCTAAGGCCGTGCACAGGCACATAGTCCAGGGGCCTCGAGTCTGGCCCCCCCAAACCCCAACCTCACAGTGAGCACAGGAAGGAAAACGGCCTGGGAACAGGTCCCAGAGATGGCGAATAGCAAGCTTGCAGGGCCTTCCGGGCAGCAGAGGCCGAGGCCTTGGTGGCACATGGCTGGGGCCTCCCCCTGCGCGCCCCCTGCTCACACACCCCACCGTGGGCTCCAGAATTACGCCGGCCCAGGCCTGGCAACAAAGCTGTGTGTCCCTCTTCCCTTGTCAGCAGGGGCCCCAGCCTACAGGGAGAGGTGTGCCCTCTGCTTCTCTTACTAAACCCACACAATATCCACACTTGCCTCTTCTGATTGAATCAGAAATCACTCTAAATCTATCATTCAATTTCAAAGCAAAGTGCAGTTAAGTCGGCGGCTCAGCACGCTGGCCCTTCTCTCCGCGTGTCACCTCCATCAGGGCCGCCTCGGCCGGGTGGGACCCACTCTGCTCTGCTGCCACCAGGGCCCCCCACCTCCCCCTGTCCCCCCACCCCCCCCGCCACCTCCCCCTGCCTGCCCATCACTGGCTCCGGCTCCTTCTCAGTATTTATAAAATAAGCTTATGGCAAAGCGCACAGTGGAATATAACCAACACGTTGCATCAACCACCTTCGAAAGGCTCTCTGTTCTCTCTACTTGCTCCACGGTTTCCGAAGCAGGAAAATTCTTAAAGGTGACGTAGGAATCCCTCTGAGCGCCTCTTCCTTCCCACTCTGCATGCAGTGGGGGCCATCCCGCGCAGTTCCGAACTTTTCTACTCAGGCAGAGCCAGTGACTTTACACAGAACAGTTCACGCGCTTTAAATGACAGGGGCACACGCTTCCCTCCTGACGTGTGCTCTGCGACTCAGCGTCACGTGTTTTGAGGTCCACATCTTGACACATAGGGCTCAATTTCTTTGTTTTTTCCTTTCATTTTTTATTTTCTTTATTTTTAATTCTTTTAAAACATGTGTATTCATTTATTTTGGGAAAGAGAGAGCTCTGGGGAGGCGCAGAGAGAGAGAGGGAGAGAGTCCCAAGAGAGAGCCTGTGCAGTGCAGAACCCGACGTGGGGCTTGAGCTCAGGAACCGTGAGATCATGACCTGAGCTGAAATCAAGAGTCAGACACTTAACGGACTGAGTCACCCAGGCACATCTTTCCCTTTTACTTTTAAATGCATTTATTTTAGCTCCTTTGTGTTTTCTTAACTTTTTATTTTGAAATCTCGAGGGGGATTATAGATCACCCCTCCAAGGAGGTTGCAAAAATAGTAGAGTGCTCTGGACCCTCCCCCCAGGTCCCCCACTGATTGCCTGTCACATAAGGATAGAGCTTCCAAGCAGGGAATTGGGCCCGGATGCAGTGAATGCGTGGGTGTGTGCCTCCCTGTCAGGGGGGAGAATGTCTGTGGCCACGTGATCCTGAGCTGTTGCCTTTGGAGGATTCCCTATGTTGCCTGCACAGACGTCCCTTCCAGGCGTGTGCTGTGCTCACGTGTCGCCTGCCTACAGCGTGTGTGTTCTCTCGCTTCACCAGACAGCAGACGGTTTCGTTCTGATGAGGCCCAGTGGACTGAGCTTCTCCTTGCCTGAACTGGGCTTTCCACCCGGCCTGAGAACTTTCTACCAAGCCTGGTCCCTGTAGCCCTGGAAGTAGACGGTGGGGGGCGTGGGGCTGTTTATCCGCAAGCGTCCAGTGTGCCTCCGCCCCTCCTCCACGGGACTGGGTCTGCACCTTTGTCCAGAACCAGCCGGCCGAACACGCATGTGGCTTCTCTGGGCCTCTCTCCTGTGACATCGACCTCTGTCTCTGTCCCTCCCTGGGTATCACCGGCCTTGGTCGCTATATGAAGAGAAAGCCCTCAAACAGGGTAGAGGGTTTTGTTTGTTTGTTTGTTTGTTTTCAGAATTATTCTATCTACTCCATTTCCTTGAACTTTCATTAGATTTGAGAAAAATATTGTGCACACTTACACAAAACATCTTAAGCCATATACCACTTTGGAGAGAACTGACGTCATTACCACGTTGAGTGTTTCAATCCTTGAACGTGGACGATTTCCCATGTCTGTAGGTCTCCATGATTCTTTCCCCGGGTTCCCTATTTATTGGCAGACAATTCTACCTACTTCCAGATGGCCTCCTCATGATGTCACCAATTATATCTGCAGTCACCCTGTTTCCAAACAGGACATAGGCACACGAATTTTGTGGGAATACAGTTCAAGCCTCAGTAGATTTCAGCAACTGAAATGTCTTGTCTCTCTTCTCTTTGCATTGAAACCTGACTCTTCTCTGCCTTAGAACGTTTCCAAGTCCCTGGGGCGCCTGGGTGGCTCAGTTGGTTAAGCTTTTGGCTTCAGCTCGGGTCATGATCTCATGGTTTTTTGGTTTGAGCCCCACGTCCGGCCGTGTGCTGACAGCTCGGAGCCTGGAGCTGCTTCGGATTCTGTGTCCTGTGTCTCCCTTTCTGTCTCTGTCCGTCTCCTGCTCGCATTCCGTCTCTCTCTGTTTCCCTCTTTCTCTCTCAAAAATGAATAAACATTACAAAATATTGGAATGTTTCCAAGTCCAGCATTCTTCAGCGAGGAAACTGAAAATTGCCCACCGGTGTCCCCTGAGGCGAGTAACCTACTTTCCACCCACATCTCCACACGGTTTCCCTTTCAAGGCCCCGTGCAGAGAGAGTCACTCTGCTCTTTCCACCCAGGGGCGGGGACAGGCGGCCCAGGAATCTTCCAGGGCACACTGGACACTGCTTCTCCTCCAGTCAGTGAAGCACAGTGCGACACTAGGACTTTGCCTCTGCTCTTTGGTTACAGCCATAAAATAAAAGTAGCTCCAAAACCATCAGAATTCTGGGACACGGGGCTCACCGGCACCGCAAAGTCATCGGCGGCACCGGGACATGCCGTGATTTATGCAAAGCCTCCATTACGCTCATAAAAATAAAACATAAGGCTTGGCAAAATACACAATAGAATTTTGTACAAAAATTAAATGAATCACTAAAACCTTGTGAAGATTTATTCTGCCTCCTTCTTCCTTCATATTTCTACACTTCTAATAATGTGCTTTCTGGGGCCGAAGGGGACAAGCTGCAACTGCAGTGTCTCCCTACCCTGCACGACACACTGTGCTCGGATTCACCCCATCTCCTCCGTGGCTCAGACACATCGGTCGTGGGCTGCGTGGTGACCAAGTCCTGACCAGAGGAACCTGTGAACAGGACCTTGTTTGGTAAAGGGGACTTTGCAGATGGGGTTAAGGACATGAGGACATCTCAGACTAGCAGGTGGGCCCTACACGCAGTGACAGGTGTCCCTACGAGAGGAAGGAGAGGGAGACCCGAGGCACAGAGAGTCGCAGAGGGAGAGAGGCCGCGCGAAGGCGCAGGGGGAGATGGGAATGGCAGGGCCGCGAGCCCGGAGCAGCTGGTGCGCAGGAGGCTGCGATTGCCGTGACGGGTTGTCCCCGGAGCCCCGGGCTGGACGTGGCCCTGCTGACACCTGGGCTTCACACTTTCAGTTTCCGGAAATGTGAGAGAATAAACTTCCTTCGCTTCAATCCCCTCAGCGTGCGCCACCACTCGGCTGCCTCTGGGCCAGGAGGCTACCGCCACAGCCATGAGCATCTTCGAGTCCTAAACCAAGATGGCACCAAAGGGAGATGGAGACGGGGAGTCCGTGAGCCACGCCGCCCTGACCGGTCCCCACACGAAGCCCGCTGTGCTGCCCTCAGTCAGGCCCCGAGGCTTCCTGGGGTGGTGGGCGCCCTGGGGTCCAGCACAAGAACCGCACCCCCTCCCTGAGGACAGCTCTCGCCCAGCGCGCCCTGAGCCACGCAAGGAGCGCATTCACACGGTGCGCGTTCCCTGGGCCTGCGCGCGGCCTGCGTCTGTCACTTCTGAGAAGCCGGGGCTGATTTGACCTCAGAAGGACGCATCGCGCGTGTGGAAGCCCAGGCTGTCAGAGAGCAGAGTCCGAGAGGGGCTGTGGCTCATGGGGGGCGGGGGTACACCCCTCCAGGCACATCTTCCCGTGAGGAACCTTATACCTGGACCTGGGGCACAGGCAAGGGAAACGGGGGGGTCCCCCCAGCCTGCTCCCCGCTGGCCAAGGTGTCCCATGGGAGGGGTGCACCTAGGCGCCCCCCGGGGCACCGGCAGTTACAGCCACAAGTCCGGCTGCACCTTCGTTGGCCAGAGGCCCCAGGGCTTGAGGGAAGTAGAGCCAGTGGTGCCCAGAGATCCGAGGGGGGCTCAAGAGCTGACCAGCATCCTGTGCTCCAGCCGAGCGGGCGGCGACCCCTGGGTCCCCCTGAAGCCTCTCCAAGGCGCCGGGCCGGCCCTGAGCCTGATCCGGAAGAGAGGCCAGGGCCTCTGTGGCGCTTCTAGATGGTGCAGCCCCGCGTGGCCCTGGGGCTCGGTCCCACTAGTAAGTGACCTGTGTGTGTACATGTGCGCGTCTGTCCCGTTCTGAGGACTCTGCGGACAGAGCGGAACCGCCCTGGCGGGCGCAGCCCTTAGGTCTGGTGACGTAAGAACCTGAACGGAGGGGGGCGACCCCTGCGGCGCTGGGGACCCGCCGCGCTGCGCCGCCTGGGGCCACGCTGCGCCCTCCTCCTGGCCACGCTCCTTACGCGGGGAGGCCGTGGATGAGCGGAGGGACTCACACGACAGGGGCCCACGGAAAGGAAAGAAACGGCAACGCGGGCGGACGAGGCGGGCTCGGAGCCCCACCCGAAGGGCGCGCGCGCGCCTGCAGGGGGCCGAGCGCGCAGGGAACGCGAGAGCAGCGGCTGGGCCGCGGGGCGTCCCTTCACGGCCGGCTCCCCAGGGACCCCGCCCGGCGCGGCCCGGCGCACCGGGATTACCGGTGGTGTTTTCGGTTCCCGGCCTGAGACCCGAGCGGTGATCGCGGGGAGACGACCTTCTCAAGGTCAAGGCAGTGGGGCTGCGGAGGGTGCGTGGGGCGCGAGAGCAGCGAGGCGCCCCTGCACCCCCCTCGCGTCTCTGCGCATGCTCCGCGCGCCCCGAGCTCCCCCCCCTTTCTTCTCCTCGCTGACCTCGCCCACCGCAAGGTCAGAGATCCGGTTCCCGTCGGATACGGTTACCCGCTGTCGCGCGTCCTGCGGGGCTTGCGAGCGTCAGCAGTTTTGGCCTCGCCTGCTGACCGCTGTCCGCGGCGCAGGGGGTCCGATGCGGCGCCTGCGACCCGGTCCGGCCCGGCCCGCTCACCCTCGGCCTTCGCGGGCCTGGGGGCCCCGGGCAGCCCCGCACCTGCCCAAGGGGGGCGTGTTGCAGTGCAGTGAGATGCTCAGGGAGCCGGGGGGCGGGACCCTGGGATCACCTCTAAGACAATCAGGGGGGAGTGGGTGCGTCGGGGCTGCCAAACGGGAAGGCCTGTCCTCCGAGGGAAGCAGCGAGGCAGAGACGGGGCCCAGGTGGGAAGGGACACGCTCTCTCCGCAAACACCCACCTTACCCGTCGGTCTGGAAGTTACAAGACATGAGCGATCCCGAAGCCACCAGGTGTTTTCCCAGATGACCCCCTTGACCTCTAGCACGTATAAAGCGACAAGTGCAACTTCTTTGCAATTCAGGGACATCGTCAGGATATTAGATCAGCTGAACATAATTGATTGCTGAATTAATAGGCTCGAAAAGGGCTCTCAAAACACAGACCTAAACCATACTGAAACCCACTGCACACTGAATGCAATGCAATTGCCCGTCGGGAAGGCCCTCCATGCTCTGACCCCCCACCAACTTGAACCCCAACAGAGAACCCATTCTAGCTTCACCGAAGACGCTGCAGAAACTAGCCCTCTTGAGCCCCTCGCTGAGCTGCTTCTGGAGCGGGAGCGTGGTGTGTGGGGCGTCCCAGGGGCACATCGATGAAGCTGCTTGTCCCCTGGCGGAGGGTGAATCCTGCAGCCCTGGGCTCTGCGGCGGTTCATTCCCCATCCCTGCCTCTCCTCTGGACCCCACTTTCCCCAAAAGCACCTGCATCTCTTAAGGTATTTCCGTTTGTCTGACTCCTTCCTTTTCTGGATTTTCTACCCTCTTTCACCAAAGACAAGATCACTGGTAAAGCATGCTTGGCTGCACAGGCTTTCCGGATAAAAACATGGACAAGTTACGCAAGGAAGGCAAGGAGAGGGAGGAAGCGGGACGGGTGGCGGGCTCCCCGCCTGGCACCCGGGGCCGGGCTGTGGGGGCCCTGGGCTGCTGGTGCCCGAGGCAGCTGCCTGACAGGGCAGCGGGTGCTCCGTCAGGCTGCCTCCTCCCGGCTGTGACCAGACATGCTGGGTGGGGGGCAGGGGGAGGAGAACGCACTACTGCTCGGACCCCAGTTTCCTAACTGGCGATGAGTCTGGGGGACTACTTTTTTTTGGTCCATTTATGGTGCTTTTTTTCTCATCAAGACGGTGTTACTTTCGATATGCCCAGAGACACATACGTATGTACATGCACACACACTGAAGCTAAAAGCAATCATATACGGATATACTGCTCATCTCGCAGATATGACTACTGCAATCACACTTAAGTAGGCTTCTGCTTGTGATCGGGGCCACGTGGGGTTCGGACACCCCTTCCCTTGTCTAGGGTCATACACACCTTCTGGCCTCACCTTGAGGTCCGGGTCACAGCTCTATGGGAGGCGCCCTCCACACATAATTCTCAGCATTGTTTGTGACAAAATTGCCACCCAACTCGCTGCCGGGTTAAGAAAAGGAGACAGCATGGTATAGATTATAATGGAGCTCTTGGCAGCTGCTTAGATGGCCCGGAGCCACAGGTGCGCCCAGGAAGACAGCCACCCAGCCCTGGAAGCAAACACCTGCCAAAGGCGGTCGGGGGGCCACACGCCCCATGTCCCTGCCGCTTGGCGATTGGGAGTATTGCCGCAGTTACCTGAGCAAAGTGCTCCTTCCTGAAAGTCAATCTCAAGGACACTCTGGATGCCTTTGCACTGCTATTGTGATTAATTAAGTTAGGTATAATTTTCTAGTTGACCCAGAGTCACACTTCTTTGACAAAAACAGCACAACACACTCTTAAAGACACTGTCTTCTGCTTTCCTGCGTGAACACCTAAAACACAACAGTCTGAGCCCCACTTGGAGCGCCTTCTCATTAAACCATCTTTGACAGAAAGAACCACCCGGCTGCGGCAGCTTCTGTTCTAGAAAGGGGCTGTGAAAGCCGAAAATGTCACACCCAGTGTGAGAGATAAACAGAGGCAGAGCTCGGAGCTGTGCAAAGGGACTCTCGGAGCAGCGTCTGCAAATGACTTTGGTCCCCTGGCGTGATGAATCATGGAGTTGCAAATCCTTTTTAGCTAATTGCTATCAGCTTGCGAGATTTTCCCTTCCATGTTCAATATCAATTTTCATGGCCATAGGAGATAGCGCTTCTCCCCTGAGCCCACTGGCGACCGGCCGATAAAACGGCAGCGGGAGCACTTAGCAGTTGAGAGGGGTGTCGCCTAATTGCAGCTGCTCCTGGGGCTGGAGGAGAGGCCCGCGCTCTGCCAACACCCCCCGCTAATGCGTTCACAGCCGTGACCTTCCCGAAAGTCGCCCTCCCCGTGTTAACAGAATTTCCCCTGTCAGCGCCCACCTTTGCCAGGTCTGGAGCCGGCTGGCCTTCCTGGGCGCGGGGGCTGGAGTGTCTCCTCTGTACAACCCAGAAGCAAACCCCCGTGCAGAGCCCCATGTCACCAGGACTCAGGTGATACTTGCCACGTGGGTCTGGCCCACTTTTATGTGACTGGCTTCCCCAGCACACCTTTCATGTAAGCGGCCAGTGAGCGACTCTGAATGGATTGACTTTTCACGGCTTCTCCTTTTTATAGATGTGTGAATGGACATTCAGCTACGCGGCCGGGGGTACTGGACACTCAGAAGTCAGCAGGTCGGCTGAATCATTGAAAACCAGTTGAAGACGCTACACAATTGCCTGTCAGAAGGGAATCTGGAAGGGGGTCTGCAGACAGCCCCCCGGGGTCCCTTCTGCCGCCCCTGGGCAGCCGGGTGTGGTTCTATGCTGTCCTCAGCTGAAAACAGTAGCCGGAGCCCCAGCAAGCCTGTGCTTGGCTGGAGACGTCTTTGGGGCTGACATGGTATTACCTCTTCTCAACTGCAGGTTACATTTGAGGGACGTGGCTCATCTGCTGCCCCGAGGAGGGGTCTGGGCACACGGGGCTGGGGCGAAGGGCTCCAAGCCACCACTCACCGCCTCGGACCTGTTAATGAGACTTGCTGCATCTGGGCACCATTTTACGTAGAACGGAAATAGAATTATGTGACTCTCGGGGTTGGACGCAGCAGGCTATCAGAATTAGTGGTTACTCTCAATCAGCATATGGCTAAATCCACGCACGAATGGTTCTGCTTGGCTGGACCCCTTCTTGAGTCAGAGCACCGCTCTCTGGACGGAGGGCACGGGGCTGCCTCTCCGCTCCCCCTCTTCTGTGACTCTCTGTGCGCATAGGACCCTGACATCAGGGGCGGCTCTCCACGTCTGTGCCGAGCTTCTGTGCCTGAATCAGATCGTCTGGCCTCCCTGAACGTGTTTCCTTATGTAAAGATGATAATCTGTCCGTTCGCAGGGCTCATGAGAATCCAACGGGAGGGGGGGCTCATGCACGTTGTGCCCAGTCCCTCTGAGAGGCAGCTTGTGTGGCTGGTGCAGACCGTGACATCACGGACCCTCCTCTCTCCATTAGAGGGTGCAGTGCCCCAAAGTATGTCTAACAATTCCTGGTGCTCAGGGCGGGAGCGTACAGAGCATGGGAGATATGGGTGCTTATGGGAGGTCATTAATTCTACACCGTGAGGAGAGCTGGGGACGAGCCTGTGAATGCACGCGAGGCCCAGCAATTCCGGAAGCGGCACAAGAATGAAAACAGGTGTGTCCTGGTCACCTCCCACCCCGTCCGAGGGACGGCAGGCCCCAGGGGAGGCAGGTGGCCTCCCCAAAGGCACAGACGCGGGGAAGGGACAGTCACGGAGAGCCTCAGAGTCCTCGATCCCGTCCTTACTTGTAGGAACCCTCTGTGACAGGTGCCACAGGGCAAGAGACACTGGGTGACCGGAACCTATTCCTTTCCAGAAAGGAGGTGGTCCCCCAGGTCTGTGCATCGGTCATAGACCCACTGGGAACACATGGGCAAGCAGGCCCACCCCTGACACCTGTACTGGGCACAGTAAGCAGGCGATTGTCCAACCCTGGGCTCCGCCGTGGCTCCAAGTAAACAGCCAGCAACACATATTCCTTAAACTAAATTATCAGGGTGGAGACTCTTTCCTTAGGCTGTGGAGGTGAAGTTACTGATGATACAGGGCATTTTTTGAACACATCCCGAGGCCTCTTTTATTTTTGACAGGAACACACCCGCACCCTGGCGAGCAGGCTGCACGCTTCAGGAGTTCTCCCAGCACCGAGCAGCGTGCTCTTGGCCAGCTCGGCCCTGAGGTTCTCTTCCCGCCAGCTGTGGCCGACACAAGGTGGGGGCCGCGGGGCCAGGCACGTTGAGGACCCCTAAAGCCCCAGGGACGGCTCCTCACAACCACACACCACCGACCCTCGTGCGTGCTGCTCGGAGCACCTGGGGTTTTCTCACCAACCTTTCCAAGAAATGTAAGGGCTCCCACCCCCAGGTAAAAACACTCCTCTTTACAGTCAGACGAAGGGAAGTGGGGAAAAGTCAGAAAAGCTATCCAGCAAACCCTCATTTTTATTCTAAAGCTGCATCTCCCTCCCTCTGCTTCCTTCCTGGCCACCAATGGCCGGGCTTCCCCCGGCGCAACTGTCTTCCCCACAATCCCAGATCCTCCTGAGCGTCTTCCCTCCTCGCTCTTAGAATCACTCTTTCCGCAGGGTGTGTATCGGCTCCCCCGCAATGTGAGCAGAAGAGAGGTGCGTCCGCATGGACGGGGAGCCTGCCGCAGGGTCGTTTCTGGGAGAAACGTGGACCCACCTCAGGCGCCACAGCGGCACCTGCGGAACCGTGGGCGGCAGGCAAGACGCCGAGGGACACGGAGCCTGCCCCCGTGTCATCATTTCTGCGAGAGCCTCGTGAGCGGGAATCAAAGGCAGGCATTCAGCAGCCCGCGCAGCGCAGCGTCGGAAGCCCGGCCCGTTCCAACAGCAGTCGCCAATTTCATTGCCATCTTGCGAGTGTGGGTGTGTTTCTTCTTTATTAATGTTTTTAATGACATCGCCCTCTCCCTGGGTCCTGGGGAGATCCGCAGGCCCTGGACCTTTGCCTTTGAACATCCCAGAGTCGAGCATCAAGAGAAGGTGACAGGGGCCGGGAGGCCCCCCTGACTCGGCGGCTCCGGCATCAGCCTCTGCAATTATCCAGCCACCTTTCCAGCAGACGGTAATTGAAAAGTGTGAACCACATGGGCGCGAGTCAATAATGGCGTCCGTGCACGGATGACACCGGGAGCTTTCCGGGGCCGCCGTCCTGGGCGCTTTGCTTTTCACCTTTTATCCTTCTCAGCATCATGACTTAATCCACTCTAATGAGGTGAGCTCCGCGGACAGAGCCCAGCGGCCGCGCGGCTCTCTTCTGGCACCGCGTGGGGGGCGCGAGGAGCCCGCCAGGAAGGGACTTGGCCAGCCTTCCCGCAGGGGGGCCGGGGCCCCTTTGCACACTTGCCCTTCGCCATCCAGCCTCCTCCACCCTTTCCCGGGACCCGCTGCGGCCGTCGCCTGCCCGAGCATTTAACTTAGCGAAACGCGAGTCTCTCCTAGTTTGAAGGACACGGCTGGTGGCCACATGTCACTGTTTACAAACAGCAGGTGATGGCCAACAAGCCGCGAGAGTGCGAATCCCTTTCGCCCCCTTCTCCTTACCCATCTGTCCACGCGTCCCGAGCTGTAAGCGGCCGAGTGCAGATGCGGCCGATGGTGGCGGCGACAAAAAAAAAAAAAAATTGCACGGCCAGGCTGGCCAGAAAATAACCTACTTCTGCCTAATGTGGCAGCATGTTTTGAAGGAGGAAACAAGGGTTGGTTTAATTGGCGAATCCCATATGCTCTCCGGGCTCCATCACAGAGGTCTGCAGCGCCGAAGCATCTCCCGGAGCTCAGATGTCACCGCGTTCTTCACCTGCCCGCCACAGCCCGGCTCCGCGGCAGCCTGTGCTAATAATTAGCATCTCCTCTACCGCTGGCTTCACACTGCTCCGCCGTGTGTCTCAGTCCCAGGGAGCGCCAGGCCCGTGTCCCCTCCCTGGCGGAGGGGCGAGCCCCTGGTCGGCACCAGGAGACCGAGTCGCCGGGCTTCTCCCAGTGTAGGCACCGCGGCTGGCCTTGGGTGTGCTTATCTCATATTTTTATAATTAATACAATATTTCCCTTTAATGGCTTTTTTTTTCCTGTTGCTGAAAGCAGGGAGAAGAAGAAAAGAGAAGCACAATGCATTGAAATCTCATGGGATTAACCGCATGGTCTTAATAAATGTATACGCATCCCAGGCAGGGAGAAAAAAAATGTGGCTGTTACACCGCTTGAACCTCCCCCTTTTCTCCAGGCTTAATCTGATTTTTGCCAATTCCTTTTGATCTATCAGGGGCAGGCAAGTCAGGCCCACGAGTACAGATGGACTAAATATGGAGATTAGCCCCTTCTCCTCCGGCCTCAGCTCCTAATACCTGATTAAGTCTAGAATCGCACGATTGTCTCCAAGCCGCTATCAGAGTGGCCGGGCTCAGAAGGGGGCAGGATGAATGCCGATTTTGTAATGGATACTTATTTTATCCCAGCGCTCTAAGGAGATTAGGCCTGGGGGTGTCACATTAGCCGTGATCTCTGGGCCCCTGGCCGTCTCTGGCGGTTTTCAAACACCTCTCCTCGGCCTTAGAACAAACAGGGAGCCCGGACCCAGCGGCCCCATGTCGGGCATGAATAATTGCCCGCTGCAAACTGTTTGAAGAGCACAAAGTGCTGTGTAAATTACTCAGTTTGGGCTTTAGTCGGGGTGATTTGTGGTGACTTATTGAATCTTTTCACAGTTCAGAATTAAACTTTCACTGCTGCGAACTGCAGACAGCGGAGAAGGGCAGCGGGCTCCGAGCTGACAGCGCTGCCCTTAGATCAGGCTTTGCAGAAGCCACGCAAGGATCCGGCGAGCCGGCCCCGGGCTTCAGACGGGCGCCCCGGCGAGCTGCTCTGCCACCTTATGCCTATTCAGCATGAAACTTAAAATGGCTATTGAAAGAGAGAGAGAGAGAGAGAAGGAAGCCCCCTGTTTGAAATCACCCACACGTTTCTGGCACAATCTCTTGGGCCATTTTCCTCTCAGCACATCCAATTTATTTTGTGTTTGTTTTCCAACAGGGCACATTTCTTTAATTAGTGATGGCAAACAAGCTACAAACAGAAAGAAGAAGAAAAAGTTTGAGATTCCTGGTTGGGGAAAGGATACGATTCAACCACATTGCATTAGAGGGAACGGGCTGGGCCTGTGGGTTCCCATGTGGGCCACTCTGGGGGAGAGCGGCTTGCCCACCCCGGCGTGCACGGCCCAGGTGCCCACACTCCCCAACCTCGTTCGAGCAGAGCATGGACCGCTTTTGTGCTTCAAATGCATGTGAGCTGCAGGTTGTTGAAAGTTCTGTTAAAGGCGAGCTGCCTGCCCTGCTTCTAGGCCAGAGATCGCTGGGGAAAATTAATTAGCTACTAAGTATTTTTCCTTTGTAGCTACCCGATCTAAGCTGTTTTTGTTAAATAGTTATAAAACTAAAAGCAAATTCGGTAATATCAGAACTAATTATGAATGCTTTTTAATCTTGCCAAATATTTTGGACACAATGTAAGAAGATAGACAGTTGTTTTGAAGGGCTTTTATGGTAAAGAATCCCAGACAGGGCTTGTGTGTGGTAACTATTCTCCTGAAAGTTTAATCATTGCAGCAATCTCTTTTCTAACTATCCAGAAACGGACTATCAGACCTCTAAACACGTATGTACACACATATCAGTAAGGAAAAAAAAAATCAAAGTTAGAATGTAGAAGTAAAAATGTGATTAATTATCTATTTAGTGGAAAGGGTTACCATAATTATTTTACATCCTTGTTTATTTTCTGATTTACATTCATCATGCTGTGTTTTTAAAATAAGTATTGACTAGGCATTCATAGTAATTAAGATTTTTTGAGTTAATATCCCAAACTGTGAAATAAATGCGATCCACCTGTCTACAGAACATCCCACATCTGTCTAAATGGAATGGCTTATTATGTTATTACTAACATACATTTATCACCTAGGAAGGACCAGGAAAAAATGAGAGGCAAAACCCAGATATATCGTGCTTTGTTTTACAGTAGGATTAGTGAATGGAAAAAAAATCAATACAGGTCTCCATTGTAAAGGCAGGTAAATTTCATGTTCCTTGTTAAAGCCTGCCTAGTTAACTCTTCACCACAGAATTTACCTCAATTACAGAAACTGATGCAATGCTAGACGGATAAACTGGCCTCGGTCTTAAATCTATACGTCTACCATACACAGTTTCGTGTTCACTAGGGGCTCACAAATTCCTGATGGAGGCGCAAATAACAAAATAAAATATTTTAAACAAGAGACCTTTTGTTGGTGGTGTATATGCTGGTAAGAACAATCTAGATCAGTGTTTTGGCTCTCAATTTTATTCAGATATAACCAAAACTTAGATAACCAGGTTGTTTCTTGTGGAAATATTACTTCCTTGTAGGAAAAAATGCATATTCCTACATATTTAATTACTACCATATTCAAGGCATTGCGCTAGGCACTCTGGCGATACGTAGGTAAGAAACTTCCAGGGGCACCTGGGTGGCTCAGTCGGTTAAGCATCCTACTTCGACTCAGTTCATGACCTCATTGTTTGTGGGTTTGGGCCCCGTGTCAGGTTCTGTGCTGACAGCTCAGAGCCTGGGGCCTGTTTCGGATTCTGTGTGTGTGTCTCTCTCTCCGCCCCTCCCCCACTCATGCTCTGTCTCTCTCTGTCTCAAAAATAAATTTAAAAAAAAATTTTAAAAAAAAAGAAACTTCCAGAAATCTCTGACCTTTGGAGATTTTTGGGAGTCTATGCATGTGTGTGTACAGGCAGAAGGTGACAACGGAGAGTCAAGATAGTAACAAACATTCTACCATCTTGCATTCATACTCTCTTCCAAATGCTTCAAATGTATTAACTCAATAGCAGCGGGAGGGGGACCTATCACGATCCCCGCTTTACGCTGAGGAAACTGAGGCAAGAAGTGTGTGTGTGAGATCATACTGGCCAGTGCCTGGCCCTAAGGACCTTCGTCTCTCCCACACCCCTGCCTCCTGCCCTGAGAGTGTCAGACACAGCGAGATGGATCCTGGAAATGGCTGGTGGGCTCGTAGCTGGGGACAGAGTGACTAACAGAGCTGAGGTCCAGCTGCAGAGGGATTGGAGCAGTGGCAGATGACCCACCTCCACGCAGCCACCACTTGCTGGCTCCTGACCCTCACACGGGGCTAAGGTGGAAGTGTCAACAAAATAAGGTAAGACTGAGTCCACAGGAGCAGTGATGAGAGACTTGCACCAAAAATGACTGAAGCTTCAGGATTATTTTTTCATGACCAATCTCAGTGTTGCTGGACGATGAACCTAGGTTACTTCCATCTTGTTTGTGAAAGCAACTCAGCTTTCCTATAACTTGTATTCAGTCCTTAGTATCCAATTGAAATATAACCTGCCATTTGTAAGGGCCTCCCACAAACGTCTCTCAATTCTAAACAGCCCCTGCACGAAGGGAGTCAGGCCAGGCTACCTCTGGGACCCCCTCTCAGTCTGTAGATTGTTCAACTACCACAGTAAGGGAGGGTCACTTGGAGCCGAGTTTCCTGGATTTCTTGGTATCCTCTGGGGGGTTGGTGAATGAGGCCCCAGCTCCCAGCTCTCCCCAGGAAAGGGCACAGAGCAAGAATAGTTTGGCTCAGTTGCCTGGGTTACTGCCAGGCATCTGTAACTCAGAGCCCATGAGACAAGGCAGCAGGGCGGGTCATCTTGTCAGGCTTAAGTGTGCTTGTCATCCATAGGACACTTGTGTGACTTCCTCTTTTCTCGGGTGACAGTGGGACAGTGCGTGACATTTCTTCCTTCACAGGCAAACTCTGTGCTAAGGGGACCCAGGCCCCACGTTTCCTTCTGGTGTTTCATTCTACTTTAGTGTCACAGCAGAAGCTCACTCTTGGCCGGGCACTGGAGACCGGAGAGAGCAGGGACGTAATGGGCCAGGGTTACACAGAAACCTGCAAATTCATTCTCTCCTGAGGCCAGCCCCCATCGTGTGCAACCACACAGCAAGAAGAAGATCCACATTACACAAACACAAATTAAAGTTTTGCAGGTGAACCTGAGATGATTGATGATTTGATGAACATGTGGAGGTTAACTAACAGGTGAGTAGTCAAATTCCCAGGTTTGACCCCCAGCTTCATTATTGTGTTACTTCGAGGCTTTGGACAAGCCATTTAAGTTTTATGTGCCTTGTTTGCTCATCTGTAAAAAGGGAACAATAATAGCACCCATCTCATAAAGTGGGTTTTAATGCCAGAAAGAGAATGAGCTCTTGTAAACAGTAACAGTACTGTGTGTTGAGCATTTACCGCGTGTCAGGCTCCAGTACAGATGATACAGGAAATGTAAAAGAAAGAGACAGACCCTGTCATTACAGATGGGGTATAGATGAAAAAAGGTATCAGGAGAGCAATATAAGAGAGCAGTTCCCCTAAAGAAGACAAAATGCCCATTGTGCAGATGCATTACCAATTATAGACCAGTGAAGGGAGAAGATAAGGATGGTTTGATCCTGGTACGACCTTGGGGGAAGCTTGGGCTGATGAAGACCTTCAACAATGGGGTGGTCTCAGAAAGAAAATAGGTGTTCCTTTTAAAGTTCCAAGCTGTGTGTTCCAAATTTGCAGCTAGAAGACCACACTCTCAGGGCACAGGTGTCGGAGGCTGAAGGCCAGGTGTGTGAGTGCTTAAAAGGGCAGGTAAATCTAGAATTTGTACTGTAGTGATCAGTCTTCATTTTGTGCATAATGATAGAGAGACAGGAAGTGCCAGAGCACGTGACAAGTATGACAAATGCCACAGGAGCTCGGGTTAGTTCAGTCTTTGGCACAAACTCCCTGGGTAGGCACGAGCAGGACTCCAGGGCCTAGGGAGGCATAGGAGACCTGGGGGGTAAGCGAGAAGGTCATGGCAAGGGACCGAGGGAGAGGTGGTAAGGCTTCACATCGGATGGTGGCAGTGACAACGGAAAACAGAATTATAAGTGTAACAGCGACAATAATGAAAATGGCATGGCAGTACTGACTGTGTACATGTGCTAGTACAGTAAGCGCCCACATTGTCTCGTGTACTTGCATATATACGCGACTGATTGTGGGGTTTACAGTCTTGCCATATACCAGAGCTTTCCTCGCAGAGCTAAGTTCAGAGCCACTTACTGAGCATTTGTGTGGTATCACTCTATGTACACATACACCCTTGCTGATGCCTGTAGCGGCCCATCATGGAAGTATCACATGGCTGTCAGCTGAGAAGCTCCTAGAAGGTGAATCACATATAGCTACGTGCCCTTTATTGCTGTAAATCTATGGCTGGGCATTCACAGGTGGTCTTCGTCCCTTCTATACGTGGATCCAGACAGAGATTTATGATGATTACTTCAATATGATTTTAATTATCTGGTTTTTGCAAATAGTCTTTAAATACATGATATACATGGTTATGCACATTTTGCAAATATTAGAATTACTGTTGCTTGCCATAACCCAACCTGTCGAGGTGTGATATGACCTGTGCTTATTAGTGTTTCTTGTCCAGACAATGTAACAAAAGTCCTGATTCTTATATCCCACAGTTGAAGGTTTTGAGTTAGTAAGACAGGACCAACCACTTAGAATCTGCATTTTAACAAATTCCCAGGTAATTTTATGCGATTTGAGAACCCAGATGAGGGGCCCCTTGGTGGCTCAGTTGGTTAAGTGTCCAACTTCAGCTCAGATCATGACCTCATGGTTTGAGGGTTCAAGCCCTGTGTCAGGCTCTGTGCTGATAGCTCAGAGCCTAGAGTCTGCTTCAGATTCTGTGTCTCCTTCTCTCTCTCTCTCTCTGCCCCTACCCCACTTGTGCTCTATCTCTCTCTGTCTCTCAGAAATAAATTAAAAAAAAATTTTTTTAGAAAAGAAAACCCATATGAGCCTCTTGTATCCTGACCTTGTGAGTCCTCTCTTGACAAAGCTCATTGAGAATCAGTATTGTTAGCAAAGAGTAAAATAGTGAAACAGTTTGATATCAAAAAGCAAGTCCATGTTTTTTAAAAGAATTTTAATGTTTTATTTATTTTTGAGAGAGTGCGACAGAGTGAGCAGAAGAGGGTCAGAGAGAGAGGGAGACACAGAATCCGAAGCAGGCTCCAGGCTCCGAGCTGTCAGCACAGAGCCCAACACGGGACTCGAACCCCTGAACTGTGAGATCATGACCTGAACCGAAGTTGGACACCCAACCGACTGAGGCGCACAGGCTCCCCGGAAGTCTGTATTTATAATGCTTTGCCATTCGAGGGACAATCAGTAACGTATTCATTTCTCTGACTTGCTGTGAACCCTCAAGTCCCTTCACTGAGGGCTGCTTCCAATCTCCCTCCCTTTGTACATCTGCAGAGCAAATGTGTTTGCTACACCTTTCTATCCCCACACGTCTAGCCATGTGACCACCACACAACTCTTCATTTGCCAATTGTTGTCTCAATAGACAAACAGATTTGCCACAGTTGTTTTTCACTGCGTTGCCCAATATGGGATGATTTTCTTAAGGTAGCAGAATCCAGTGCCCTGATTTAGCGGCTGCATATTTTTCCTGCTGCCTCCTGGAGCGCTCCCAGGCACCTGCAGGCAGGAGCGAGCACTGATGCCTGATCGTGCTAATTCACAGCCTCCTCCTTCATGGCCGGGTGCAGCCTGCCCCTCCCCGCCAGACTCAGACTGCACAAGAGGACGTCTTCGGGGTTGGGACATTGCTCCAAGGAGAGGCAGGCAAAGGTCAGCTCGTAGAAAAGAAGCGATAGTCTTTCAAAAACTTCAAGGGTTGACTCGATAATGACCCAGCTGCTGTGAGCCGTGGCCCAGACTCCCGGGTTGTGGACATGCCACAGGCTCCTCTGTAATGACTTGGAGTCTCGGTTGGGGATGTGAGCTGTTCCCTAACGCCTGTGGCCACTGTCTCCCAGCCCTGCAGCACGCCAGTCAACCCTACAGGTTTATTAACAGAGACTAACCAGGAAAGGCAGACACAGGGCTCTTTGACAGGCAAGGTCTGCCAAGGGAAGGCCACCCCTACTCCCTCGCTGGGCTCCTGATCCTTGATCGATGCTCCTGCTCCGAAGGTGCACCCACTAAAGAGGTGACAGAATAACTAAATCCTGTCTCTTCCTACTGGGTTTATGGTGGAGCCCCGAAGAGGTGGCAGCATGTTCAGGGAGGCCACCGGGCATCTGCCTTCAGGGACAGCAGGGTCCCCACAATGGGTGTGTCCTTGGTCCCATAATGCCCTGGTTTTTGCTGGGACATGCTTGGCCATGTTCCTCTATCGGGTACCCGTCTCGCCCTCCCCTCCACGTGCACCCACAGGTAGGGCTTCAAAGAAACACAATGTTTGGAGCGCCTGGGTAGCTCAGTCGGTTGAGGGTCTGACCTTGACTCGGGTCATGATCTTGCAGCTGGTTTGTTCGAGGCCCACATCAGGTTCTGTGCTGACACCTCAGCCTAGAGCCTGTTTCAGATCCTCTGTCCCCCTTTCTCTCTGTCCCTCCCAACTTGTGTACTCTTTCTCTCTCTCTCTCCCCTTTTAAAAATAAATACAAGTTAAAATAAATAAATAATAAAGAAATACAATGTTTATTTTTAAAGCTAAAATTTAATTTAGGACATAATAATATATATTAAATTATAAAATTATTCATCATCTTTTAAAATACAGGAGTACCTCTCAGAGGTAAATATATTTAATGTTTGAAACATCCCTTCTTATTCTTTTTTTTTTTTAAATATAATTTATTACCTAGTTGGTTAATATACAGTGGATACAGTGTGCTCTTGGGTTCGGGGGTAGATTCCCATGATTCATCGCTTCCATGAGCACCCAGTGCTCATCCCAACAAGTGCCCTCCTCTGTGCCCCTCCCCCACTTCCCACTCTCCTCTGCCCCCCCATCGACCCTCAGCTTCTCCTCTGTATTTAAGAGTCTCCCATGGTTTGCCTCCCTCCTTCTCTGTAACTGTTTTCCCCTTCCCTTCCTCCCATCCCTTCTTATTCTTCTAAATGCACATGTGCCTCTTGATCACATTAAAATTGCAATATTATGAGCACCTCCTTCTTTCCAATATACTCTCCTATATTTAAGTTTCTCTGTCCTGGGAGATTTGGACAGATGCACACTTCCGTCTTACAACACGGCCAAAACCATGATCTCAGCTTGGAATACTGACAGCACCCTCAAGTTTCCCTGGGAGATACCCCTTCAGTGGAATCGCTGACTTCAATTGTGTGCACATGCTAAAACTCTCACACACTTTGTCAAAACGCTCTACAGAAAATCCCTGCCAAATTTTAAAATTCCACTAAAATTTTGAGAGATGAGGTTCTGGCTCTTTTGGAAGGAACTCAGTGTCTCCGGCCAGACACCAAGGGCCCAGAGGAAGTTTGCTGACTCAGCTTTCCCTCGGCCTGGATATGGTCGCGTTGGGCAATGACGTGGTGACTTTATTGGGTGTTCCTATTTCCTCTGTTTTTATGCTGGTGTGTTCTGGTCATTGATTTTTAGTAGACATTAGCTGATGAAAATAATTTTCTGACAAAGGGATTACATCTTTTCTCTCCATTTCTGGTGTTTGGATGACATGACCTTTGAGCTCTTCTATCGTGAAAGATGTTTAACTTTCTCATTCCTCATATCAGATAAGAAAACAAAATCCTTTCTGAACAGTAATTGTTCCATCTATTTGAAGGATATTTTTTCAAAGGTTATAATTTGAGCTTCTGTCATGTTTTCCCCCAAATACTTACTTCTGGAAATTATTTTCTGGATGATGATTCCTTCCTCCGGAAGGCCCCACATGTCACTCTTATTTTTCAACATTTTTTTACACCTTGTGTTATGTTCCAGGTGAACTTTGGAACGTTTGGTTTCAAGGTAAGAAAAAAATCCACCTAATTTTGAACATGGGCTTAGGACTGACTTGAACTTGGTGCAGAACTGGTGAGAGCCACTAACACTTCTGGAAGGTCAGCACCAGAGTAAGCATGTTTCATGTACCCTCATCAAGCGTGTTTTACTCTGGGTGATGTTCCATTTTCTGGAACAGAAAGTTGAGACAGAAAGAAGGCTAACGTGATGTGCAGCCCTGGGCAGTGTAGGGACCTGTCCCATTCAGTCCCCAACTCAGAAACAGCAAACACCCGCCTTGCTGGAGATGAAGTTTTCTGTCAGCACCGTTTTCTACTCTCATCCCACAGAACTCAGACACACCGAGGTGAGGGCACAGCTGAGTGGGAGTGGCGCACATTCATGCACCGCTATAAACTGTCCCATGAAGTCCTTGGTCCTATTGTGATAGACGTGTACCCAGAGCCTTAGATTTTTTTTGTTGCTGCTATTAAATGTGGGTCTTTGGGGCACCTGGTGGCTCAGTCAGTTAAACATCTGACTTTGGCTCACATCGTAATCTCAGGGTTTGTGAGTTGGAGCCCCACATTGGGCTCTGTGCTGACAGCTCCGAGCCTGGAGCCTGCTCCTGATTCTGTCTCTCTCTCTCTCTCTCTCTCTCTCTGTCTCTCTCTCTCTCTCTCTGCCCTCCTCCATTCATGCTCCGTCTCTCTCAAAACTAAAATAAAAAGATTTTAAAAAATTTAATGTCATTCTTTTTTTTCTTAAATAGTTTATTGTCAAGTTGGTTTCCATATGATACCCAGTGCTCGTCCCCACAAGTGCCCTCCTCCATGCCCATCTCCCCCCTCCCCCCACACCCATCAGTCCTCAGTTTGTTCTCAGCATTCAAGAGTTTCTCATGGTTTGCCTCCCTCCCTCTCCCCCACCATTTCCCCCTTCTTCTACCCCATGGTCCTCCATTAAGTTCCTCTTAATCCTCCTATATGTGCACATATATGGTATCTGTCTTTCTCTGCCTGACTTATTTCACTCAGCATAACACCCTCAAGGTCCATCCATGTTGCTATGAATGGTCAGATTTCATTGTTTCTCATTGCCATGTAGTATTGTATAGATAAACCGCATCTTCTTGATTCATTCATCAGTTGATGGACACTTAGGTTCTTTCCATGATTTGGCTATTGTTGAGAGTGCTGCTGTGAACATTGGGGTCCATGTGCCCCTATGTATCAGCACTTTTGTATCCCTTGGTTAAATTCCTAGAAGTGCTATTGCTGGGTCATAGGGTAGTTCTATTTTTAATTTTTTGAGGAACCTTCATACTGTCTTCCAGAGGGGTTGCACCAGCTTATATTCCCACCAACAGTGTATGAGGGTTGCTCATTTCTCCAATAAGAGTCCTGGGCCAGATGGCTTCCTTGGGGAATTCTACCAGACATTTAAAACAGAATTAATACCCATTCTTCTCAAACTATTCCAAAAAATAGAAATCGAAGGAAAACTTCCAGACTCATTTTATGAAGCCAGCATCACTTTGATTCCCAAGCCAGACAGAGACCCAGAAAAAAAAGAGAACTAAGGCCAATATCCTTGATGAATATGGATGCAAAAATCCTCAACAAGATACTTGCAGATCGTATCCAACAGCATATAAAAAGAATTATCCACCATGATAAAGTGGGATTCATTCCTG
The DNA here is from genome assembly GCA_017311185.1 of Proteles cristata cristata. Classification (NCBI taxonomy): domain Eukaryota; kingdom Metazoa; phylum Chordata; class Mammalia; order Carnivora; family Hyaenidae; genus Proteles; species Proteles cristata. Next base: position 940,989 of record JAESUZ010001109.1, on the reverse strand, counting down.
GGTTACAGGGCTGGTTCAATATTCGCAAATCAATCAATGTGATATATCATATTAACAAAAGAAAAGATAAAAACCAAATGATCCTGTCAATAGACACAGAAAAAGGAATTTGACAAGATACAGCATCCCTTCTTAATAATGTGAATCTTTAACTTACATTATTTGTAGGGCGTGAATGTGACAACTGCATTTGTTGTTACCTTGTTTTTAGACCAGCAATCTTGATGAATTCTCTTATAGAATAGTTCATGAGTGTTTGAACTCTCTTCGAATCCATACTCTGGATTTCTAGTATGGGTAATTGTATTTTTTACAAATAAGGAAACAGCATCTCATTGTTACCAGTGCCTATTTATGATATTTCTCTTTCTTTCTTTTGTGTCTTTCTTTTGGGGATAGTAAAACAGGTGAAATAAGAGACAGCACATGAGAAACTAACAGGCTACTTTGATTTCTTCCGATTTAATCGAAAACTCCTGATGTCTCATTAAGAAGGATGTTGGCACTAGACCTTTGGTGGATGGTTTTCCTGGAATAAGGACATCGACTTAGTTCTTGAAGATTTTTTTATTGAATAATATTGAACTTCGTTATATTTCCCTGCCTCTAGTGACATTGCATGTTTTCTTTTTTTCTCTCTTAATATATTAATGTGGATGAATTAGTTTGATAAACTTTCAAATGTCAAATCATCCTCACATTCCAAAGATAAATGCTACTCAGTAATTATGTATTATTTTTATATATACTACCAAACATGTTTTTTAATTAACCAAGTATTATGTTATTTTGTTTTATTTGCTCCATTATATTTCTTTGTTTCATGTTTAGCATCGTACTTGCAATAATAGTTACCTCAAAATATTTTTAAATATATATTTGATCTATTGCTGTCTACCTTAATTTATTTTTGAACCTCAAATACTGGAAACATTTAAAGCATCTTAATTAAATTTCACACCGCTGCCTTTTTGTTCTTATTGTCATATATTTCATTTCTATGATATAAGCCCCTGAGACATTGTTACTATTTTTATTTTAAACAGATAATGTCTTTTATAACTATATTTTTCTTTTTCAATATATTTTCTCACATGCATGTATCTTTTCCTCCTGAAAAAGTTTCTTTAATATTTTTAAAGTGTGAAATCTGATGGAAACACATACTCTCAGCTCATATTTGTCTGGATACATCTTATTTCCTTTGAATCTCAGAGTGATAGTTTTACTGGGTATAGAATTTCCAAGCTTTATGAGGCCACCCTTTGTCTTCTCTGTGTTGACCCCAAATTCATGGGTGCCCCCTCCCCACATCAGCTGCACACAATAATGCTTTCTCTCTGATTGTAAATAGTTGGACAATGATATGGTTGATTTCTGTTTTCTCTGCATCTTGTTTTGAATTTGCTGATTTTTTAAAGCTGTGAGTCAATGCTTTTTATCTTTTGGAAAATTCTGGGTTGCTATTTCTTCAATATTGCCTCAGTTTCATTTTCTTCCTCAGATCCTGCTCATCTCTCCCTTGACTTTAATTCTTTCTTTTCCATTCTTTGTCTTTGTACTTCAGTTTGGATGCTACAGACGGACTTCAAGTTTGCAAATTCTATCTTCTGCTTCAACTTTTTAAAATGTCATTTTATTGTATTTTAGCACCACTAGCATCTTTTAAAAGATTTTTTTAAAGTTTATTTCTTTATTTTTGAGAGAGAGGAATGGGGAGGAATGGAGAGCAAAAGAGAGAGAAAGGATCCTAAGCAGGCTCCATGCTGTCATCACAGAGCCTGATGTGGGGCTTGAACTCACAAATCTGTGAGATTATGAGCTGAGCCAAAATCAAGAGTCAGATAATTAACTGACTGAGCCACCCAGGTGCCCCTCATCTGCTTTAACTTTTAAATTAACTCAATATTTGAAAAATAATAAAATAATGTAATTTGTAGTTCTAGAATGTCTATTTGATTACTTGTGCTCACTCTTGTTTTTTTCATTTGTCTGTATAATTCTCCATTCTATTTCACATATTATTCATAATTATTTCGATATCCTTACCCACGAATAATTATTTTCAACTTATGTCTTGAACTTCTTCTATGGATTATTTTATCTTTTGATTCTTTGTCACTTTTTCATTTTGAGTGTGCACGTGTGTAGGTGTGTGGGTGTGGGTGTGGGTGTGTGGCTTTAAATGCATCTGGACTTTCCATGTCATACACGGTAGAGACTCTGGTTTGTGTTATATTTCTCTAAGGAATGTTGAGTTTCGTTTTGACCTTTTTTGCTAAATTTGATTTACTATTTTTTATTAATGAAATTATTAGAAGTTAAATTTACTATTTACTTATTCTATTATCTTCTACTTTATTTATCATTATTGTTAACATACAAAGTTATATCAATCTCAGGTGTTTAACGTGATGGTTGACAATTCTATACGTTATGCAATGCTGACCATAAGTGTGGTTACTGTCTGTCATCATATAAAGTTATTACAATACTATTTGGTCATATTCCTTAAGTTGTACTTTTCGTCACGAGTTACTATTTTTTCAGTGTACAATTTTTACGTGCCTATTCATAGCTCCTTTGTGATTTCTCCTGGAGCCTGGGAGTTAAAGATGGGCTGTTTGATTTTGAGTAGATCAAGATGAAGCCATTGTTCACTGACATGACAGTCAGTGCCTGAAGGAGGGAGCAAGGCAGTTAGCCGTGTCAGGCTGCCTCCTTGTATGTCTCATTTTCATCAAGAAGGAAGTTCTCTCCCAGGGCCCCTGACATATGCTCTCTTACATCTCTTACCAGAACTTGGTTCCTGGACTGTCACTGGCAAAGGGGAAAAGCCGACCATGCATCATCCTTCAGAGTCAGGTTCATGGCACCCAAACAGAGCCAGTTTCGGTGGAGAGAAAGGAATGGATGCTGAGTTATTAGTGAGCAATATTTGCCACTAAACAGTGGACAATTTTCTGGTCTCAGTGTACATGAATTATTGATGACAGTTGATCTTTTGCTTTTGTAAAAGCACTCTCTTCACTGAGGTCTTGGAAAATCACTCCCAGTTCTTCTACCTCTCTAAGTGTTCCTCTCACTTTCATTTTCTTAATGGTAATACCTATATACTTATTGTAAAATATCATTTATATACTGATGATTCACAAATTATACCTCCAATTCAGACTCCTCTCTGCATCTACAGTCCTATAAATTCACTGCCTTCTCAATATTTCCACTTCAACATCTAAGAAACATTTCAATCTTGTCTTAAAACTAACTCAATATTTATCTCAAACCTTCTTCTCCCACATTCTTCCCCATCTTGGTAAATTATAACTATCTTCTTCAATTTCTTGAATTAAAATCTTAGAGTCATAGCTGAACCCTCTTTTCCCATAGGTAACTCAAGAAAACTTTCGGCCACTCCTATATTCAAACTATATCCAGATTTCAGCTACTTCTCCCTTGTCATGTCTTGATGAGATTCCGGAAGTAGTATCCCAGGAGACAACCTTGGCCTCTCACAGTGTGTTGTCAGAGAATAATCAAGGTGATATTCAAAATTATACCAATGATTGATAGAAAACAGAATTTTATTTAAAATAATATTTATAAGGGGCAGCTGGGTTGCTCAGTCGGTTAAGCCTTTGACTCTTGATTTCAGCTCAGGTCACAATCTCACGGTTCGTGAGTTCAAGCCCCTTGTGCTGACAATGCAGAGCCTACTTGGGAGTCTCTCCTTCTCCCTTTCTCTGCTCCTCCACTGCTTGTGCTCTTTCTGTCTGTGTCTCTCAAAATAAATAAATAAACTTTAAAAAAAAATTTAAAAAGTTAAACAGTACTTACAATAGCATCAAACACATAATATACCCAGAAACATAACTAAAAATTACTCAACCCTTCTACCAAAAAATCCTATAGTTTTATAGCTTTAATAAAAATATAAGAAAAGGTAACTAAGTTGAAATGCATACCATGTTCATAGATTGGAAGATTAATATTATTAAGATGTTGGTCCTCCATAAATGAATCTGTAGACTTATTGCATTTCTAGTAAAAAAATCCCAGCAGAATGCGGGTGTGTGTGTGTGTTGATGTGTATAAATTGGCAAGTTAGACTAACTTCTTATCATATTTGTAAATGAATTTTAGTGGTTTTTAATTATAAAAGTAGAAGGTGAAAATAATTAGGAGGTGACATAGAAACATATTTTTGTGAAATGGGGTAAGGAAAGACATATGAACACAGTAGCTGTGAAGGAAAACACTGATAAGCTGCGCCACCTTGAAATTTAATGTTGTTGATTATCAAAAGAATTAAAAGTGAGAGAGAGAGAAAGAGAGAGAGAGAGAGAGAGAGGAAGGGAAGAAGGGAGCCAGGAAGAGAAAGAGAGAAAAGATATTTGCAACAAAATTACCAGCCAAAGAACTTGTATTCAGAATAGGTAAAAATTTTCTACAGATTAGAAAAGGAAACGCGATTAGATACTGAATTAATCAGGAGACTTTAAAAGATACGAGACAAAATAGGACAGCAAAATGGCCAACAGAATGTTTTAAAAGCTGCTTCAGCCTACATTTATTTCCTAATAAAGCCGTACTGAGTTAGCACCACTGCTCTCAGAATGCTCACATTTCCAAAGGCGTTACCGAAGGCTGTTGAGAACAGGGGACGACTGTTGAGGACAGTCACATGCTGCTGGCGGGGGCGTCCGTGTCCACCGGAGGTGAATACGCACACCTTGTAACTGCCTCTGTGTCAATACCGAACACAGATGAAAATGGGCTCGCGACAAAAGACATACGAAATGTTCGTGGCGGCATTGTTCTTCACAGGCACAGCTGGAAACCAGCCACACATCGGCCAGTGGCAGAATAGGTAAACTGGCATTGTCACATGACGGAACACAGACGGCAATGAAAAGCAGTGGGATACACCCCGCACAACAACATAGACAAGCCGCAGGGACATAATTTTGCATGAAAAAGTCAGTCACAAGATAACACACTGTGTTATCAAGACAGGACCTCTTGTGTCTCTTCACATGGACACCCGGCCCCACTTCCTTTCTGGCCTGTGTCACCTGTTACTGTCCCTTCTCTCCCTCGGCTTCCATGCCGCCACCTCTAAAATTGCCAAGACCCTGCCCAGAGCACCTGCTCTCCCTCTGCCTGATTTGCACGGTTAGCTGAATGCGGCGTGGACCATGCCGTCACTTCTCCAGACCTCTGCCCGAATGCCACTGTCCCGAGAGGTCTTGCTCTCTGCCTTCCTCCGTGTTTTCCTATCACTGTGATCATTCCCTGACGTACTGTGGATTTACCTGCCCCCCTCCATCCGCTGGAACAGGACTCCGGGGGGAGGGGCGTTTGTCTGACTGCTTCTGTATCCTCAGGACCTGGAAGAACCCATGCTAACTCATGAGAATGAGTACCTTCCAGAGCTAACCGGATGAGCTCTGATGTAATTTACGTGAACACGTCTGAACACTTCCGACTTTCCTCCCGTGTGGGTGCCATGTTCAAGTTTATGCCCTTCTGGTGTCATGATATTTTTCTTTTCCTTGTCCGTGAGTGTCTCCCACAATCTGAGGCACCCTCTCCCGTGAATCCTCAGACGATTCCTGTGAGTGCCCTCTGCATCCCAGCCCACAAGCATTAGGTCTCTGTGGTTCCCTCTGCCTCTGGTCAGCCTGATCTACAGTAAAGCAGGTTATGTGTGGGGTCACATGGGAGGCAAAGTTTTATCCGTGGCCCAGTGCTGAAATAGGCCACTTTGCAACAATGCTTCTTCGGCGTCAGTGTCAAGACTGTGAAGAGGCAATACCTCTGGGTGGAGACAGGAGGGACGTCACAGCTGAGTCCTTGGTGAGTCTGGGTGCCAGGTACCTGTCACCTTGGGCACGCTGTCTGTTTAGCAATGGCCGACTGTAATAACACACCTATCGGAAGGGAGGCTTGCCTCCTCGGCCCCCTGGTGAGGTGTTTATGATTCGTTCAGGGGGCATTAGCAAATTTTGCTCAAATGTGCATTGGACCATGTTTCTGCACATTTCATGAATAATTGAAAGTGAGAGTCTAAACATTTCATGTGCAGGGATTTGAGTATGATTCTCAGTAAAGACAAACGCCAAGGTCTAAGGACTTAATCAAGAACATGGGTGCCTCAGCTTGCTTGCGATGCGAGCTGCACGTGGGAAATTGAAACCCCCCTTTTAAGGTGATTCATGGGAGATTTATTTTTGAAGACGATGGATTTTAACAAAAAGAAAAGGAGAGAAAGCTTTAAAATATTCACGTTGATGCTTTTCCATACCCTGTACTGAACTCAGAACGCATTCTAACATCCTTACGTGTTAATGCGTTTCACCACAGCTCCTCCTTAGAGGCGAATGCATCAATGTGCGAGAAATACACTTTATCGGTCACCAGCCCCCCTTTATTCAGGTGATTGCCTCTCACCAAGTGTGGCTCAGGAGTTGTGCTGTTGGGGAGAGTCACACCCATGCCCCCCCCACGGGGCCAGAGGCAGCCCCTCCAGGGCCTTCCCTGATCGGCTGCTGTGCAGAGCCTGGAACAGGCTTACTAAGGGACATGTGTTTACCCCCCAGGCTGCCTCCCCCCAGACTCCCTGATGAATCGTGTTCCTCAGAAATCAGATGCAGAATTTCTAGCGCCAGGACCTCAGCATACGTGACCTCACCTGGAAACCAGGCTGTTGCCAGAGTACCCAGTTAAGACATGGTGGCACATGGGTCAGGTGCCCCCGGCTCAGGTTCACCCGTGTCCTTACCAGGGGAGGCTTAGAGACAGGCGTCTACCCAGGAGACGCCACGTGAAGGTGGGAGGCCACGGCCATGGCCGAGGACCCACGAGAAGCCGGGAGGAGGCCCGGAGCGTGAGCCCACCACACGGCCCTCGGCCGCCAGACTTGAGGGTGGACTTCCGCTGCTCTCCCACTCCTGCCGTGGCTACGGCAGCCCCGGAAGGCTGTCCCCGTCCCCAGGGCTTGGCCTGGGTCATCTGTCATGGAGCCTCCTGTGGACACAGAGGCCCCGCCTCGTGACTGAAGTTACGTACACAGATTTTAGATCTGGTCAGGACAGCAAAGATGATTCCCTTCAACCCTTAACATGAACAGATAAATGAGGCTCAGAGAGTTGGAATCATTCTTGAAGAAATGACAGCTAAAAGCAGTCACTAGCCGGGACCCCGACCCTGAGTCCGGCACCAGTGCTCTCTCTGTCCCCGATTCTCTTCTTTAAGTGCGTGTCCCGGGCTTAGTGGGAGTATCCCCCACTGCCTGACTTCTCAGTGGCAGGGACTGGTCTGGAGCCCGTCCCAGAGGCCACGGCCCCAAGGGTGACTGCACAGACCACGGGGACCTACGACCCCGTCCCAGGGCTCGCCTTCACGCCCCCCCCCCGGTGTCACCAGAGGCTGCTTCCCCTCTTCCGCAGGTGATGGAGACAGGGGTGGGGCTGGCGTGTCCCAGATGGGCCTCCAGCAGGGACCCCTTTCCTATTTTCTAGGCAACTGCATGTGGTGAGGAGGCCTGGTCCCTGCCAAGGCCTCACCCTGGTTGACCAAGGACCAGGCTGGCTGACTGCACAGGGGGTAGGGGCTCCTGGGCAGGGGGACTAGGGGCTCCTGAGACATCAGGGCCCTAACACCGAAGCGTCTGGCGTGTGCTCTGAACATGGAGCACCCCAGTCTCCTCCAAGTCCCAAAAGAAACGCAGATGACCTTCCCCCCAGAGGATGCCGGGTGGGAGAGGGTGATGGCAAGGGCAAATCCAGGGGAGGGGGTGCTTCCGAGGGAGAAGCTCAGGGACGTGGGTGCCCACAACCCAGGGAAGAGTCAAGTTCAAGGGTGCAATGACCTCCTGGAATCATGGGTTTGCCTGCTGCTCTCAGATAGAAGGAAATGGAAGTGCAGCAATGGGAGGGAGAGAGGCTGGGGCGAGAAGGCATGGCTGCAGCGAGCCCCTCTCCTTGACGCCCCGAACGTCCCAGGAACATGGAGCAGTGGCCAGCGGGGGGGACGCGGGCTGGTGACCGTGGTGGGCGTGTACCGTCAGGTGGCCCAGCAGCCGCATTGCTGTGGAGGGAAGTCCTGTCCCGCCTTCCCCATGGCACCACCACCAGTCAGGTATCCTGCCATGAGCACAGGAAGCTTTCTCTAGAGCCTTTAGAGTCAACACAAGTGACTTCAAAATAATTCAGACATGAATTCAAAATAATCAGACATGGACGTACCACAGGCAGCGAGGGGGGCCGGCCGGTGGCTTGGGGCTGCCAGACCCACCAGACCCCGGTGGCTAGGGGCTGCCGGGGATCGGACCCCAGCCCCCGGGTCTGGCCCTGGGGGGCTGTCCCGTCCTGTGAAGGGGACTCTATAACTGCCAGCCCTGTGGCCCTACAGCATCTGGGGACCTGAGAACCCCCACCCCCCGTAGGTGGACAGGTGAAAAATCAGGGGATCGGCAAGCCGACCGTGCTTGCTTCTAGCTAGTTGAATACGTACCTCGGCTGAGAGCCTGTGGGTCACAAGCGACTTTCTTTTCCCTTCGCTACTAATAATTTTGCAGAAATAAACCATATATCCACAAACCCATCAATCCAGACCACAGATCGCCCTGGCTACGTACCTGCGTCTACACCCGGCTGCACTATCTCCAGGGACTTGGCACGTGACCCCGTGCGACACATTTCTGGACTTTTCCTGAAAGGATTGTGCTGTATCCTGGTGACATTTCTCGTCTGCTATTCAGTAAAAGGGGCGGGGGAGGTGGGAAGGGAGAACATTCTAGAGCAGTTGAAAGAGAGGAGGAAGGAAGAGCAGGAGGCAGCCTCTCCAGCTAGAGGTTTAATCCACGTCTTTGTTCCCGATTCAAGAGTAAGTGAAGCAAAGCTTTGTGACAGTTGTTCCCTTTAAAATGAAATTTTGAGACTGCGAATTGCAGAGACTGGAGAGCAAAAGAAGCAAACAAACAAAAATGATGACCGATTCCTGGACGGATGGTCGGTCCAAACCATTGGGTGTGCCGGACAGGCAGGGCCTGGGAAGGGGCGGTGGGCACCACACGCAGTGGGGCACCCCACCCCTACATGTGCGCCGAAGTCCGGAGGTGAGAGAGGCAACCAGGAGCCGTGGGAGAGAGGGTACCCCTGCCCGGGAGGGAGGCACAGGGGAGCTGCCCTCTCTGCGGTACCAGAAAGGATGGACAAGCAGCATCTGCGGGCGGCGTCGGCGGCAATCCTGGGGGACCCAGCCAGACGCCTGGAGTGGCGGGGTGCCCTCCGCCTCAGCCCTTCCATCGCTGGCAAAACCCCGCTTCCCCTCGCTGCCCTCTGCTGTGGCCCCTTCCTTTCCGCTACCTGGCCGGCTGTGATGTGCTTGTTCTCAGTGCTCTTTCTGTAATGATCCCTGTCTCCTACAAAGGCCTGAGTGCAGATGAGATGTGACACCGCTGCAGTGAGGCGGTGTTTAAATTGAAATATTATAGGGAGGGCAGTGCACTGCAGACCTTTGATGTAACGGTCCACGCCTCAGAGGGGCTGCGAGTACAGAAGCCGTTGTCAGCAGCGCCAAGTGCGCCACCATATCCGGGAAGCAAGGAAGTCGCCCACAGAGTCAACACGGGTAATTCCGAAGGGAACAGCCGAGTTTGGGCCATGAGCTGCGAAGCTGGATGGTCCCTGGCTTCGGAAAATAAAGCCAAAATGGACTGGCCAGCCGATTCAAAATGCCTTAAAACAACATCTGTGTATGGGGGACACAAGGTATCACCTTTTTGTTAGAAAAGCAAATATATAAGTACAAACAATGAATGAAATGAGTCTACCAATTAAGTTACCTTAAAGACGTTGGAAAATAACCCCAGTCCCTGTGAACATGAGGGAAGGCCTCTGTGAGCTGAAGACCCCAGGCGAACTCTTCCTCACCCCGAAGCAAAACGACCCATGAAGGGCTGTTTCTGTCCTCTTACTTAGTAAGAATTCCTTTCAATAAATATATATAACTGTTCATAACTCTAGAAATAGACTTGCTCACAGGTGACATGATCTTATTCAAAGAAAACCTGAAAGATTCCATAGGGCAAAACCGAAACTGAAACTTGCCAGAGACAGTAAAGAATTCAACAATGGCGCAGAATATAGTATCAACGCACAAAAGTCACCCGCATTTCCCTACACTAACAATGAACAAGGCAAAAGGGAATTGGGAAAACAACTCCATTTATAGTAGCACCAAAAGGAATAAAACACCTGGGAACAAACCCAACCAGAGAGGTGAAAGACTTGTAGGTTGAAAGCTATGAAACACTGCGGAAAGAAATTAAAGACTTACTGGAGGGACAGCCCATTTTCGAGAACTGGAACGTATAACGTTGACATGTGGGTACCGCCCAGAGCAGTGCACAGATTCGGTAAAGTTCTAATCAAAACTCCAACAACGTGATTGGTAGAATTATAAAAATCCATCTTAAAACTCCTATGGAGTCTATGGAGACCCTGAATGGCCAGAATAGTCTTAAAAAATCAAAACTCACTACAAAGCTGCAGAAACAGATCAGTGTGGCCCTGGCAGAAAGATACCCCGAGAGACTGAGGGTGTAGAACAGAGAGCCTGGAAAAACTCCCCTGTGTGGTCAGATGATTCAACAAGGAGGCCAAACCATTCAATGGGGGAAGTCACATTATCTTCAACAAATGGTGTTGGGGAAACTGGATTTCCACATGCAGAAAGAAATGGAATTAGACATTTATCGTACATCATACAAAAATTTAACGCATCATGTAGCAGGGACCTATACATAAGAGCAAAACCTATAACATTCTTAAGAGAAAAGATAAGAAAATGCTTCATGACATTGAAGTTGGCAACGATTTCTTGGATCTAATACCGGAAGTACAGGTGACAGATGAAAGCACCAGATGAAAGCACAGGCACAGTGGACTTGACTTCAACCACCAAACACATGCATGCGTGCATGCACACACACACACACACACACACACACACACACACACACTTTGATGCATGAAGGGGTACAATCAACAGAGTGGAAAGTCAACTCACAGATTGGGAGAAAATATTTGCATATCGTATATTCGGTAAGGAGTCATTTTCATAATATATAAATAACTCCTACAACTCAGTAACAAAACAGCCCAGTTACAAAGGACTTGGGTGGACATTTCTCCCAAGAAGCCCTATGAATAGCCCGCGGCACGTGAAAACATGCTCAGCGTCACTCATTGTGAGGACACTGACATCAAAACCATGAGAGACCAGGGCACGGGCTAGGGTGGCTGTTGTGAAGCAAGCGAACACACACCAGAGCTGGCGAGGATGTGGGGAAGGTGGACCCCCCCCACCCCCACCGCTGTTGGTCCCGAGGGAGAAACAGGTGTAGGAGAGGGATGGGACTCAGGTCATTCTATCAGTGCCCCATGGAGATGCCCAGGGTGAGTTGGCTTTGATTCCAGCTCGACGCCTGCATGGTGATGAAACAGGGGGCAGATCCGATCCCACAGGAGGAAATACTAGTTAGAGAAGACTGGATCCCAAGCTTTGGATCTGCCCGGGCTTTGGGATCAGAGAGAAGGTGGCTGGGAAAAACCAAGAAAGGGCAGCCCATGCTGCCCAATGACGCAGGAGGATGTGTGCTGAGCTGCAGAGGAAGGGAGTGCCTTCCATCTCTGTTCCCCCATCACTGATCATGTGGTTCCCTGTGAGCCGTTTCCAACTTACCTGAAAACACTCAAAAGCTATGAGCAACAGACAGGATGCTGAGCACCAGCACGGAGAACTGAGCCGGGCACCACGTGGGCACCGTTACCAATTAGCCGCTCTTACTACAGGTAATTACAAAGTGGGGTTTTGCTCACGTTCCCTTACATTTCCTGTGCCCACAGCGGATTGGGGTGAGTTAAAGGACCACTCATCCTTGCCTCCCAGGCATAGGCTTCCCACCCAGGAGGCCGCTGCCCCGTATGGACCTGGCCTCAGGTTAGGCATGAAACAATCTGTCCGCAGCAAGTGCACCGTGCTGCCTTCCGCCCAGCTTTCTTGGTGCTCTTGGGAACACCTGGCTTGCTGATCCCATCGTTGTATGCTTGTAAGAGTCACCACATCTACACTTTGTTGAGGCCTCAAGAAAGCGTTTATTGGATGGGCCTCCAAGAGCTGTAGAAGTTTTCTATTGGTGCTACAGCAAATTGCTATAAACCGTGTCCCTAAAATTAACAACATGGGCTTATAACTTTGCCATTCCGTGTGTTAGAAAGCCGATGCCAGTCTCGATGGATTAAAATCACATCATCAGCAGGGCTGTACTCTTTTCTGAGGAATCTGGGAGAAAATCAACTTTCTCACCTTTTCCAGCTTCTAGAGGCCAGATATTCCTTGGGTGGCTGCTCCTTCCTCTACCATCCACTTGCTTCTGATCTCACATCCCGTTCCCTGACTCTCTTTTCTGCCTTTTCCTCCACCTTAAAGTACAGTCATGATTACATTGGATCCACCGAGGTGATCCAGGCTAATGTCCCCATCGCACGGTCAGTTTATTAACACATCCGTTCCATCTGTAGCCTTGACTCCCCTCTGCCAGGCACCACGTACATTCACAAGTGCCGAGATTAGGATGGGGACGCTTCCCGATGGGCCATTATTCTGCTTCCGCAGGTGCACAAAATGTACTGGCTATGGAAGTGATTTTTCCTGGGGAGAAAATCCACAGTCATTAAATTTTCTGTTAGTGGCCCAAAGCAAGGGTTAGAACCACTGTTTGAACAGTCACATGACAAACACCTGTCCACACAGTGGCGGGAGGGCATGTGCTTGTGGTGCTGACCACTTGCTATAGTAATCGGCAGGTGTTTATCATTACTCAAACATCCGTTCTCACAGCAAATCAGTGTTTGAGTTTTTCTCTCCCTCCGGCTCCAGGGGGCCACACTTCATCTTTCCCCCGATCAAGTATCATCTCTCAGTACAACCTATCTCACATTTTCTTTGGAATGTTTTTGATATGACTAAGATTTAAAAAATAGGGGCACCCAGATGGCTCAGTCGGTTAAGCAGCTGACTTCAGTTCAGGTCATGATCTCGCAGTTCATGAGCTTGAACCCCATGTCGGGCTCAGCACTGACAGCTCAGAGCCTGGAGCTGCTTCGGATTCCGTGTCTCCCTCTCTCTCTGCCCCTCCTCTGCTCACACTTAGTCTCTCTCTCTCAACAATAAGTAAACATTACAAATTTTAAAAATAAATAATGCCATACACACTGGGTTTAACCTGACTTCAAAACCAGAAACCAGTTAGCTGACAAGCAATCCTCTCTGTTTTTACATCAATAGTCATTGTGTGTATGTGTGTGTCATTGGCTCCCTGTGAATCCGGGACTTATTTATAAACTGCATCATGCTTATCTTTAGACTGCCGAAGGGAGTGATTGAGAACGGAAGGTGCCGATGTTGACGATTCTCTGGGTATGTCCTCTGCTGGTCAGAGACAATAGAACCCTATTGTCCATGCAGTGGTCTTCACCACCTTCAGTCTGTCATCAGTGTCTTATCTCTGTGGAGATAAAGCAGATCAGATACAGGCTGAATGCACTAAGAGTTTGTTGACTAACAGGTGATTGTATCATCTAAGTCAGGTGACATGCCCTAAATCTATTTCATGCAGAGCATACCTGTGATGGCAAGGGGCATCGTGTTGGCAAGTGTGGATTTTTACTCAGACGACCATCCAGCATCACAATCACCATTCGCAAGAGATAAACGTTAGCGCCATCATACCTTATAAATTAATGGGGCCCCGATGAAGTTGAGAGATGAATGAAACGCACATTCTCAGTCTACGACTGTGTAAACTGAACCACGGGAAAGCTCCACAATTGTTCTAGAATCATGGGGAATTTCTATAATTACACATCCTTGTCGTTTGGCGTCTTGTGCTCCACTGTGCATGAATTTTATCAGTACCTTTCTTTCAGCATCTTGACTCCTTGGGGTTTATTGTAGGTACACAATCCTCATTCAATTTACTGGGGAGTGAGTCAGGAAAAAATGCTCTTTTTGGAGAGCTGTTTCTGATCCAGTTCTGGATCTTATAGTCCTACTCGTGATGCTAATGCATAACACTGTCCCTGGTTCACACAGGTAATCTACTGGAGGTGGGGGGAGAAAACTAGTCAGCTCCTCAGTGCTGCAAAATACAAATCATAGAAGGAGATAGAAGCCAGCAACCTTGCACTTGGGAAAGATAAGCGTCCAGTTCATCATCATATTAAAGGTATAGGACCTGGGCGCCTGGGTGGCTAAGTCAGTTGAGCATCCAACTCTTGATATCTGGGGGAGTCATGATCTCCATGGGGTCGTGGGATCGAGCCCCATATCGGGCTCCATGCTGAGCGTGCAGCCTGCTTATGATCCTCTCTCTCTGCCCCCGTCCTCTCCTCACACTTGCACTCTTTCTCTCTCTATTGAAAATAAACAAACAAACAAAAGATATGTGTATGAGCAAACAGTGCCGCTGGGCTTTCAAAGCTCTGGGATAAAAGCTCACAGGCGCTTTATCAGCCTCCGCTGCACGGAGCCTCCGGTGATCTGGCTCCCACCACGGAGGGAGAACACAGGACTGGCGGTGGCCGCGCCGCGATGAAACATTTCACGCCAGAACCGCTGTCACCTCACCTGTTTCCCAGCCCATCCGCAGGCCGGAGAAATTCTCCAATTTAGCAGGCAAACTTAAGTCATTATTAGAAATGACAGGGAAACCTGATGAAATTGTACTTTCAATTGGAAAACAAAATTGCAATCAGACCAACATGATTTCCTCATGGTCTGACCATGCTAATGCCGGCCGAGACATGGGCAAATGTATTTAAAAGTCATAATGGAGCATTACCATGCGATCTCCTTTCACTGGCCCTTATTAATATAAAACTTCAATTTGCATGTAAATGTGGTCAACTTTCATATCATCAAAATACATGAGGCCTGGGAAAGTAATGAATTGAAGTTGGATGCAGCAATTACTGACGTTTATAAAGAATTTTAAAGAGGTCAGTCTCGCCTTGGCTGAGAAAATGAGGAAATCAACAGGGAATATTGTCAATATAGCAGCCGGGGGAGTCCGAGTCAGTCCCAGGTGTTGGGAGCCAGACGATGATTAATAGAGAGAGAGCTGCCGCCTCTCACCCAGAAGGGCTCGGCCGGACCCCGGGCTGGCGGCGCCGCATGAAAGGTTCTCACCGGTCCACTCCGGAGCTGCCTCGCGGTGCGATCCAGGGGGAATCAAGGAGCAAGTGCTTACGAGGGAAAGCAGGGCTGAGGGTTTAATTGGGCTGCACACCCGTTCGGCTTTCTTCAGTAGTTGATACGCAGTTTAACCTTCCTTCCACCTCAGAGGCTCCAGAGCCACAGGGATTTTAATAAGGCGCTGGCGTGTCGGCTTGGCTAAACATTGACTTAGTTGCTAAATTGAGTTAAACTGCCTTAGCGTGTTGTAATGGCAATTTAGAAGTTGCCCGGTTTTTGTTTTGTTTTGTTTTGTTTTGTTTTTTTGAGCAGGAAGTATTTATCCAGGCCGCATGTTTCATAAATCCTCCGCCACGTGGCATGATTTGGGGGGATTTTCTTTGCCTATTTGTGCAGACAACTTACCAGGCAACACGATTTTAAACACGCCTGGCAAAAGTCGATGGAAAGATAGAAGGAATGCTCTAATTCCGGAGTATTTTGAAGCATGGGAGGCAGCGGCAGAATGCAGCAGCCACGGGGATGTGACCAGGGGGGACCCCTCCAGACTCCGTGTCCAAGGACAGAGGTGGATGTGGGGTCCAGGCGGGATGCAGTCTTGATGGTGGGGGATACGCACGGGCTGCGCTGCTTATTGCTTTCCAGCTGCTCTTTGTATATTCCCACTTTGCGTCTCTTCCCTGTTAAGTGATGGAAGAGGCGTCTACAAACCTATTATAAATGCAGGCCACCTTGGAATTGCATAACCTTTGACGAAATCCATATGTGACCAGCTACTTTTGACAACTGCTCGGTTCATGGGTAGGCCTCTGGGCCTGCCCGGACTCCAGCTGGCGGTTTCCCCACTAGGCAGCCACGGTTCTCTCTTAAACCAGACTCCTCATCCCGCCTCCTGTTGTCTCTGTATCTGCTTTTCTTTACATTGGGTTTTTTTTATTACTTCTTCCTTCTAGAAAGCGCGTGTCAGTGTGGAGGCCCCGATGCCCATAGAGCTGTACAAATATATATTTCCATTTACATATGTATCTGCTGTCATCAAGACCAGTTTCTAGATACTGTCACCATCAGTTTTGGGAGCTTGAATAATGGAAGTCTTTGAATAAAGAGGACCCCTCTGTGACAACCAATCAGCACCGTGTACGCGCTTTGACTCCAGTAGTTTCTACATACTGAGAAGAATACTCTTTTCTTCCAGGTAATAAGCAAAGTCCCATCTCCCAAGAGCTGTGGTAAGTGGATGAAGTCAGGGATCTTTATGGAGTAATCCCTGAGGAAGGATTAGCCAGGTACTGGGAGCATCCTTCAAGCCTGGGTTTTGGCTGCATGTGTCTATAAGAGCCTTTACCTAGGGCTTTACAGTTGATCATATGTTTTTTCACACATTATCTCATGTATAAGCTACATCTGAGTATGTTTCATTTTTCAGTTGAGATAGAATTGACCTATAACATTGTGTGTGTTTAAGGTGTTGGTTTGATGCATGTATCCATTGCTCTATGATCTCCACGTTACTGTCAGCGGTCACCTCCATCGCATCCCATAATTGTCATTTATATTTTGTGGTGAGTAAAATTAAGATCTAGTCTCTTGGCAGCTTTGAAATTTATAATATAGTATTGTTGACTGTATTCACTAGGCTGTGCTTTAGATTTCCTGAACTTATTTACCTACTAATTGCAAATTTGTCCCCGGAAACATCTCTCTAACCCCCCACCCCACTCCAGCCCCTGAAAGCCCCCATCCTACCCTCTGTTTCTATGAGGTTGGCTTTTTTAGACTCCACAAATAAATGAGGTTATACAGTATTGGTCTCTCTCTCTCTCTGACTTATTTCACTTAGCATGATGCCCTCCAGGTCCATCCATGTTGTTGCAAATGGTAGGATTTCCTTTTTTCTCACGGCTAAATAATATCCCTCTGTGTGTGTGTGTGTGTGTGTGTGTGTGTGTGTACATACATGCTTTTATGGATTCATCTATTGACACTGAGGGTGTATCCATGTCTTGCTATTGCGAATAATGGTACAATGAACATGGTGGAGGGGGATGGGGGGCACATATTCCTTCAAGATCCTGGTGTTAATTCTTCTGGATATGTACTCAGAAATGGGATTTCTGGATCATATAGTAATTTAATGCTCAATTTTCTGAGGAATCACCCTACTGATTTTCATAATGGCTTCCCCATTTTACATTCTTACCAACATCGCGAAGTGTTCCTTTTGTCCACGTCCTCGATATTTCTTACCTCTTGTCTGTTTCATGACAGCCGTCCTAACAGGTAGGAGGTGGCACAGCAGTGGCTTTGCTTTCTATTTTCCGGAGGATGAGTCAGATGTTGAGGATCCTTTCATTTACCTATTGACCATTTGTATGTTGTCTTTGGTAAAATGTCTATACGGCTTCTCTGCACACTTTTAACTGAATTATTGCTTTTTCACTACTAAGCATCATGATGTTTCATATATTTTGGCTTTTACTCTATCAGATATACAGTCTGAGAATATTTTCTCTAATTGTGCAAGTTGCCTTTCTAACTCATTGTTTCCTTTGCTGTGCAGAAGCTTTTTAAATTAGATTTTCTTTCTTTCTTTTTTTTTTTAATGTTTTATTTATTTCTAGGAGAGAGAGAGGGAGAGAGACAGCGTGAGCAGGGGAGGGTCAGAGAGAGAGGGAGTCACAGACTGAAACAGGCTCCAGGCTCTGAGCTGGCAGTCAGCACAGAGCCCGACGCGGGGCTCGAACCCACAAACCGCGAGATCATGACCTAAGTGAAAGTCGGACGCTTAACCGACTAAGCCACCCAGGCGCCCCAAGATTTTCTTTTTTTTTTTATGTTTATTTTTGAAAGATAGAGAGAGCAAGGGGGGACGTGCAGAGAGAGAGGGAGACACAGAATCCAAAGCAGCTCCAGGCTCCAAGCTTTCAGCACAGAGCCCGACGCGGGGCTTGAACTCACAAACTACGAGATCGTGACCTGAGTCAAAGCTGGACACTTACCTGACTGAGCCCCCCAGGCGCCCCAGAAGCTCTTTAATTTTCTGTGGCCTTGTTGGTTTATTTTAGGTTTTGTCACCTGTGCCTCCGGTTCCTCCCTAAGAAATTGCCAAGACTGATGTCAAAACTCTCCTCCCTGCAGTTCCTTCTAGGAGTCTCCCATTTTCCATCTCACAGGCAATTATTGGATCAGCCCCGAATGCATTTTAGCATAAAGTTGGCTAAGTCCGCACATCGTCCTTGTGGATGGCCCCAGGGCCTGTCCCTGTGGCCGAGGGGACATAGCAGGCGGAGCTGATAGGGGAGAGCTAGAGGCCCAGGGGTACCAGCTGCAGACGGCCCGTGCCAGGCGCGAAGCACCTTCGGAGATGAAGGCCGTGCTTTACCTCAGTGTCTGAATTGGGTCCCCAGGTGGGGCTGTGAGCTCTGTAGAGGCAGAAGATGGGACAGGGGACACTTCGGCGACTCTTCGGTGTACAAGGTGGTACAGGCAGCAGCGACTGGGTGCGAGGAGCTGAGCCACCCAATTCTGGAGGGAATTGGAGGTCAGTGACCCCACCTGGGAGCCAATGAGTGTGACCTTTATTCCTTGATGCCTCTGGAGAGGGAGAGGTCGGATGGTCCCCAAGGCTGGTCCCTGAGGCTGTCACTATGGGTGGGCTCACGCCTCAGCCTAACACTTACCTCTTGGGCTCCTTCTTGACGCCTCCTATGTATACTGCAGAGCCGCCCGTGTGCCTGGCTCCAGGAGTCAGACATGGGCCAGATGCCCTCGCTCCTTCTCGGCCCGTGGAGACACAGCAAAGGTCCCCAGAGGAATGGCCAGGTTTGCTCAGAGGTGGCACTAAGAGCAGGCCATGTGACCGCCTCACTGTTCTTCCAAACCCCGCTGCTCTTGCTCAGCCCGGCCCCACCTAGGGTCTGCCCCGTGGTCAGGGACTCTGCCTCAAGCGGGATAAGCTTTATTTGGAGGTAATGATGTTTTTCATATGACACCAAATATTACAAGTGACTACCTTGTATCGTATTTGTTTTGAAAATGTAAACAATGAACCTCTGCCTTCCTGAAACTGAGCGATGTTTACGATGTTCACGGCTCTTCTTACTTTGTTCTCTTCCCTCTTGCACGTTTGACAGCTGCACTGTATAATCTGGGGCAACAGAATCATGTGTGCAACAAAGAACAATTCCTGGCTAATGCTAATGATCAATCAGAAAGGAGTAATGGAAACAATCTAATCGTTGGGAGAATCAGATTGATTTAATCGCCAGTTTTCTGTAATTCTTGTTTTTCTCTTCACTAAACAAACACTTGTTAATATCATTGACCCAAATAAATTATTCAGTCTGTTGTACTGTTATATGGAAGTAAAAAGTCCATTCCACTTAAAACCACTCTTTACATTTTTAAATCAGGCATGGCTGCAACATTGCCCGTGCTTGTAATACAGTATTTAATCTTTCAATTTCTTAACAGTACCGTAGGTATGCCAGTACATCTGTGTTATATACATCACTATGGCTTCCACGTGCAAAGAAGTTAGCATATTATCTTTTCTAAGTTTATTTATTTCAAGAGAGGGGGAGTACAAGTGGGGGAGGAACAGAGACAGAGGGAGAGAGACAGAGAGAATTCCAAGCAGGCTCCA
This sequence comes from Proteles cristata cristata, assembly GCA_017311185.1. Taxonomy (NCBI): domain Eukaryota; kingdom Metazoa; phylum Chordata; class Mammalia; order Carnivora; family Hyaenidae; genus Proteles; species Proteles cristata. The sequence continues at coordinate 921,080 of JAESUZ010001109.1, read as the reverse complement.
TGCTGTCAGCACGGAGCTCAACACAAGGCTCAGACCCACAAACCATGACATCATGACCTGAGCCGAAACCAAGAGTTGGATGCTCAATTGCCTTGAACCACCCAGTTGCCTGGAAGTCACCATAGTGAAGCTACAGTTAGAATGTAGCAGCAGCAGCAGCAGCAGCAGGAGGCACTGTGGGCATTTTCTGAGGTTTCCATTAGATACACGGCACAAAATACGCCCTGAAAATCGGTTAACATATGTGGGGAACTAGCGAGGGCTGTGCCCAATCATTGAAGAGAGAAGTATCAATTCAGTCTTTTTTTTGTAATGAATGAATAAGTAACCAGAATTTACCCAAAGCCAAATTGAAATTTGTCATAACAATTAATTGATTCGATTTTAAGTTTAGCATGGAAAATTAAACTTCATGCATGCTTTTTCAGAGCTTCATGATTAAAGTTTATCTAAATACACATTCAAGGAATTTGTCTCCTCATAGAGTTCCTAGAAATAACTGTTCAGTTTCATGGCGGGACCCGACATAGCACACACTTCAGTAACGGGAGGTTTGTTATAATCATTATCTCGTATTTCTTGTCTTCTTACCTGCTTTGTTCACAGATGTACAGCAGCTCTTGTCTGTGAGGGAGCCAGAGTCAGCAGACTTGCCCTGGATCTGGCCATCAAGGAACAGAAAGCTGCATTTCTTGTGTACAGAGGCAAGGGAGACGCGCGCCCTCAGCGCGGCAGACTGATGTCTTCATAGAGTGGGGCTTGGGGGCTGGAGGACTGGCAGACGCTATAGCAAGGGGGTCCTCGAGCTGTTTGGCTGGTGCCCAGAGATGAGTCTAGTGGAGTCAGGCTCTTCCCAGTCGGCTGGCTTTTGGAAGGAAGAAGTTGCCAGTGGTGCTCTGGCTCTCAGCACGTGGACTGGCGCAGACACATGTCTGCTTGTTTCAGGGGTTAGAGCAGAATCCAGGGCCATCAGCGGAAGCATGGACCTGAGATCACAGCCCGCTGTCCCCCAGCACGGAAGCCCGGCTCTCCCCTGCAATGCTGGGACTCTGCTCCTCTCCCTGCGGGTGCCCCTCAGCCACCACCGCTGGAGAGACCGCGGACAATCATCCCCATCTCCACCGTGGCTGTTGGTTTTTCATGAAGATGCTACTCCATCCAAACCAGAGTTTCCAGTTACAATCTCATCAACATGACTGTCCTGTTTTGGTCTTTGCGTGATTTGTCAAATGACCTGATAGAGCAATAACTGCAGAAACGTATTAATCAGAGATGAAAAGTCTGCAAGTATTAAAATAAGGGTGAGGGGGGCGTCGTGGAGTGAATTTGCACTTAGCAGCAAGTGGTAGCAATGCCTGAATTACCCCTGGGTTGGCCAAGTGAAAACTCGGGACTACAGTATTACCCCTAATTCCTTGGGCTGAAGAGTTTAAACTAGTTTGTCGTCTGAGCTAAAATGGAAGGCGATTTTTGGTGATCATCCAGTTGTGCAGCTCCTTTTCAGGGGCCTGTCCCACCTGATCCTCTCCATACAGTCAGGGACACTTTCATCGCCAGAGACTCTGCTTAGGGAGAAACAATCCAATTGAGGGGATCCAAGATTACACATTAGTGAGATCTGTCACACCACAGAAAACGTCTGTGATTTCTTCACACTGACTGTGCAGACAATTGTCTGAGAGCTAGATCATACCGGGAGTGTGGTGAGTGTCCTTACAAAGCCGAAATCTAAGTAGCTTATTTACGTTCGCAAGGAGAACATGAAAGACTAAAACATAGTCTAGAGTTTAGTTTAGAATAAAAAAGACTAATTTACCTTAAACTCTTTAAGGAAAAATATGTCCAAGTGCACCTGGGTGGCTCAGCCAGTCGAGCATCTGGCTCTTGATTGGGCCCAGGTCACAATCCCAGGGTCGTGAGGTCAAGCCTGGCATCAGGCTCTAGACTGAGTGTGGTACTTGCTTGGGATTCTCTCCCTCTCTCTTTCTGCCCCTCTCCCCTCCACTCTCTGTCTCTAAAATTAAAAAAAAAAAGATGAAAAATATGACCAGAAAATACAGAAGTCTGCAAGGAGGGGTGCGGCCACGAGGAGTTTCTAGGAAATGCAGCAGTCATTGCTGTCATGGTATTGGGCGGAAGCCATCTGCCTCTCTGTATGAGATTTCTGTCGCTGCTGTAACAAATGAATACTGCTCAGTGGCTTAACGTGATCTTACAGTTCTGAACATCAGGAGCCTGGAGTGGGTCTCAATGAGCTAAACACAAAGGGTTGGCTGGCCTGGGTTCCTTTCTGGAGGCTGCTCCCGTCTTAGACTGTTCAAGCTGCCAGAACAAAATACCATGGACTGAATAGCTTATCAACAGCAGGAGTTCACTGCTCACAGCTCTAGAGGCTAGACGTCCAAGGTCAGGGTCCCAGCAGGCTTGGGTGGGACCCCTTCCTGGGTCACAGACATCGCACGCCTCACAGAGTGGAAGGGCCGAGGCAGCTCTGTGGGGCTCTTTCAGAAGGGCACTGATGCCATCAGGAGCACCCCCCCTCTCTGGACCTAAGCACCCCCCAGAGCCCCACCTCCTAACACCATCACCTTTGCTGATTACAGTTTCAACATACAAATTCAGGAGGACACAAATATTCAGACCCCAGAACCCACACTCCTTGGCTCATGGCCCCTTCCGCTCACAAAGCCAGCAGCCCCATTGCTGCCAACTCTGCTTCTGTTGTGCTTTTCCTTCTCTGATTCACGCTCTCCTACTCCCGCCTTCACTATAAGGACTCCGGGGAGAACCCAGGACAACCTCCCCATCTCAAGGTCAGAGGAGAAGCAGCCTCGGTTCCGTCTGCAACGTTAATGTCTTTGTCAAGTGACGTAGCATGTGAACAGGCTGGGTCTTGCGTTTAGTGTTGCATCCCAGCCTCCTGGCCAACATCTAACACATGGTGGATGATCTGCAAACACTCGTGAACAAATAACACTATGTATTATTAAAATACCTGCATTTGTCTACAGTTGAAGAATCGCTCGTTTATCTTTGTAATTATAAAAATAGAATTGATGTCTACAAAGAGTCAATTTTTCGAAAAGAAAGCTCGTTTTACCTGTTACAAACCTGAGGCCTTCTTATTTGCTCGGCGAATATAATGTTTGCTTAAATTTGCCTTATGTTTCTGGTATCTTCTCTATAAGCAATGATATTATCCCTGAAATGATATTTTAATTTCAAACAAAAAGTGAAATGCTTTTCAAATTCATAGTCCTTTCTTTTCTATTCCTAATGCATAGATTTGCTTAAAAATTGTTTGGTGTGTTTTTAAAACATTAGTTTATTTACACACACCCCCACATGGGTGGACTTAATCTCTAGAATGTTCATTATTTTACAACCGCAAGAGTGTTATGAGGCAACTTAGTCCAGACAGCGCAGCTGGTTAACATCTGGGATAATACTACCTGCGACCCTACACTTGGAGCAATAAAATTGAAGGGTATGGCCATGAAGAGCCTCTGTATGGCTGCGTTACACTCTAACAAATTAATATTAGTGTGTTTTTGCTTACTGCCATTCCTCTCTGTGGCTAGAACATTACCCGAATCTCTCACTGTATAGGTCCGATCATCCCTAAGCCAAGAAATTGCCACAATATGGAAGAATTTAATGACAGCTCCTTGGAATGGGCTCATCTAAATGCAAAGAGTTGTGAATCTCTGGAGAAAGTGACCAGAAGGGTCTGCATGTCTGCGACCTCCACACACTTTGCATGAACCACTTAGGATGGCATCTAGCCAGTCTAGCCAGTCTCTAGCGCTTCTGGCAAATGTCAGTTATTTGACTGATGGGCTGACATGTTGAAAGATGTACTATATTTCAGCAGGTGGACGCAAGCAAGTGGACACGAAGGTTTGGATCACCAGGTATGTGACACACGTCCTTCTATGATCAGGCACTTTTCCTTCACTGCACTTGTAATACTTGTAATTATGTGCGTTTTCCCCACTTGGATTTTTCAATCATTCTTCTAGTAAAGAGTTGTCACTTACCTCCCAGATTCCAGTTACTGCACAAGTAATGGAATCCAGGTAGTTGTTAAAAAAGTCAAAGTCTGCCCCCCGGGAAACTGAGGTTCTAGTGGAAGAGGCGGAGAACACGTGTAGGAAGTGGCCAACCACGGCTCGCCCATGGTACACGCGGAGGGTACCAAGAGGGCGTGGTACCAGCCAAGACACCCATGGGGAAGGCCCCTCCAGGGCCCCCGGGCACTTCTGTTTGGAAGTGTCCAGTCGGGAATGTGTATCAGTGCAACAGCTCTGGGTTCCCAGTGACATTCTCAATGACTTCAAGCTCCTGATAGGCTTAGCTCTGCAGTTCTCCGGTAATAATGGGGTAACGGAGAGTCATAGTGTCTCCCTGTTTCTCTTCTGAGGGAACTCACAATTGGTAAAACCCACATTCCTGTAATGACCACTTATGTTGGCATGTTATGTACCCAGCATGCTATATACCGCCAGGGCTGATAGACTGAGCCCCCTGGAAGAGAGAATGAAGCAGGCATTTAGAGAGGCGAAAAGTTTGGTGGAGCTGCCCTGGTAATGTCAGCGGGATGTGCTGACAAATGGAAACCCGGTTTGCCTTTAGCCTTACCCCGACCACCCCCCATTCAGTCCCACTCCCCTCCACCCGCCAAGACTGGGGCAGCAGCAGGCACAATTGGACAGTCGTCCACTTTTGCCATCGACTCACCGGAGGGACATTGCTGGGACACCAGAGTGTGTCCATGAGGCCCCGCTGGCCCCGGCTGCACTCCCTGTGGTAACCAGGTGGGGGGAAGGCCCAGGGGCATCAGAGGCCATGTTGGCTGAGATGTGGCACCCAGGCCCCCTGGCGGCTGCCCTCTGCAGGTCAGTGGGGACGCGCTCTGATGCTCTAACGTCCACCAGGGGTGTGCCAGTGCATGCTGGCCACACCCCCATGCCCACTGAACGGCCTTCCGTGCAACGGGCCCCCAAGCCCTGCAGCCCTCAGGGGCTCGGGTTGGTCATCCGGCTCAGGGGGACACGTGCCTGCACCGGGCCCTGACTGCACGCTGGACCCAAGCTGCTCGGCCAGAACCCTTCCTCAGGATCTGGGATCTGGGACATAGAAATGAGTGTGGTTCTCCACAGGCTGCAGAGGACATGAGAGCCAGCCTGAAGGACGGGGTGGGGACCATGGGTCACAAGCTAGAAGGATGGATGACAGATGATAGATATGTGATAGGTAGATAGATAGGTAGGTAGATAGATGATAGACAATAGATCAATAATAGATGATAGATATGTAATAGATAAATAGTAGATAGATAGATAATAGACAATAGATAGGTAATAGATGATGGATATAGAGATAGATGATAGACGATAGATAGACAGACAGACAGATAGATAGATAGATAGATAGATAGATAGATAGATAGACAGACACAGAGATAGAAAAAGAAAGAAAATTTTAGAAATAATTAAAAAAACAAAAAAGTAAAAATTAAAAAGCATAGATCTTGAAAATAAAATGATTATTTAATAGCCAGAAATCTTTTGTTTTGACTATTATATTCTAATTCCGGGTTTCGATATAGTCTGCCTGAAGTCTGTTTGTTCTATGTAACAGGAGTTACCTCTTAACAATGTGTTTATATTTCTTTCCTGATGCTTCTTGAAATGGAAGGCAGGTCACCTGTGTCAGTGTCTTCACTGTACAGATGAGAAGTGTGAGCCAAGTCACTACTCACATTTCTACTTTTCCCTGAAAGTAGCATCCGTAGTGACTGCCATGTCGAGATTGTTTCCTAGCACATTCCCGACAGCTCTGTGCGCGTGGCCTGCAGCGGACACACCAGACCCTCGTTTGGGGGGCCTTGTTAGAGCCGGGGACCTTATCTCAGGGCCTGCAATGGGCTTTATCACCCTCCTCCCTGTTTGGGCTCCCCAGTTGTGTACAAGAAGGGCCGCACGCCTCTGGCCACAACGTGTGCCCTGTAGAAGCAGCGTCACAGAAAGTCCCAGCCACAGATAGGAACCACGAGAGGGGGTGGCCTTGGTCAGTGCCAGCAGGACGAGAATTGCATGGAATCAGCTTCTGGAAAACCTCTGCAAGCAAATCTAGTGTCAAGGAGGGCGGATAGCGGTCCAGCCTCCCTGCCAAGCGGTCCCTCTTCACTCGGGGTCAGATGCTAGAGGTGGTGCCATCAGAGGATTCCCTACCAGGACCCAGAGCGGCTCTGCCCGTTTCTTTCTCACTGTTTCCCCGAGTCCCTGGCCTTTTCTTTTTCTGGATGGGGTTACTTTTAAGATTTCTCTGAAGTTCTTTTCTTCCTCAATCTTTAATCACCTGTGATTATGCTCTGAGGACCAGAGCTACCTAGTTGGCTGAGAGGAGAAAAGTCAATCAATAAAGGGACCGAGTAACTCTGCCCATTGTGTAAAGAGCTCTGAGAGCAAAGGGGCAGATGGGCTGTATGGCGGAGGCAGGACAGACGGGGGCTGCTTCCCCGTCCCCCTCCGCACCTGTATCAGTAATAGTGACAATTACAGAAAGCCATATTGAGCTCAATAAAATGAAGCCACGTCTGATAGCTCCACGATTGGGCTCAAACAGAACAAGCTGGCTTTCCGGGTGGGGGGTGTGTGCGGAGGGTTTCCGACAGGAGCTGGATCAGGGTGGTCAGCGGCTCGGTGCAGGGCGCTCTGTCCCTAGTGGGATATCGATCCCTGCAGTGGATCCTTTGATTCCCCCAAGCCCCCTCTCCGGGGTTGAAGCACCCCACCCACCCCCAGCTAGAAGCCCGGAGAATCGACTTACCCAAGATCACACCTGGTCCGGGGTGAAGGGAGGCAGCAATACCTTGATGATGAAGGAAACCCACTGCAGCCCCATAGGCAGCTGTGAAGGTCACCCTGCTCAGGGATCAGCGGACAGGGTAGCGGCCACTGTGCTGCAGGCTGACGTCACCAGCCCTGCCTGTCCATCCTTCCCAGGTCGTCTGCAGTTCTCCTAGCAGCCCCCCTCCCAATCTGGCTTCGTATCACTCTCTGGCACAAGAGGTGTGCTCAGCAAAAACTGAGCAAGGGAATGAATGAATGAATGAATGAATGAATGAACGAACGAATGAACCACCTAAGTCCAGATATTTAAGTCAGATTCTGCCCCTCACCGCGTGGAACTCACTTGCTCGGCCCTGTCCAGGTTACTCACACTTACTAGACCTGACTCCTGTGTCCAAGCGGGCTCTGTGAGGTCCGCCTCCATGACTTCCCCTCGGTTGCTGTGTCTGGACTGGGCCACATCTCTCACCCACGGCAGTGTGTCAGTCAAATGACGTGTGAGTATTTGTTTTCCTTGCCCTGTAGTTTCCTCCTTGAGCTCTGCAGGCCGATCGCATGCATGCAGGTGCCAAATTGGAAGGAACATCCGAAGCCTTCCTGCGCGGCCCCCTCGGAACAGCGGCCTCCTGAGTTCCGGGAGTTATGATGTAAATGTTAATGAACAATGCATCTCCCCATCTGATGAGGACGGTGGCTCTGGACACGGGTCAGTTAGGTCATTTAGTTAAAACTTGGCGTTAATGAGCCCGGGATAGAGACCTGGGCCCCTTATGGCCAATTAACTCTGAGCAAAGAGAAAAACTCAGTTCTGTGGTCAAAAGCTACCACTTCGGCGCAGTTAGCTATTCCACTCGTGTGTGACGTTGACCCTGAAGGGGAACGGAGTGTGAGAAGAGGGAAGGTTCAGCGCACAACGCCATCGCAGCTGGGAAGGGCGACTGGCCGCACGTGGGCGGCTGTCTGCGCATTGAGAGACGTTCCCTGCTCGGGAATGACGGAAATACATCTCCCGAGTGGAGGCCAACATTCTGTTTTGTTAAGTCTGGCATCTCAGAAAGAAGCAGCTTTGGAGATCATGTTTCCAAACCTTTGGCTTTATTGAGGCACTGGTTTCCCTGCTTTGCTGCCTCGCCACAATGTAAACAGGCTTCGGGGTAAAGCTGTACTTTTTTCCACAAATTATTTAACAGAATCATGGTCTCTTAGGTTTATAAGGAACGATAAAGGTCATTCCCATCAGTGAACCATCCGAGGCTGACTTGCCCGCAGACGACAGGTGCCCACCATGGCCTGTGCTGCGCTGCCTCTGAGATAAGAAAGGCAGACCTTTCCTATCAAGGAAACCCCAAGAGTTAGAAAGCTCTGCCGATGTCAGGAGCTAACTTATCTCCTACATGCGGGCATCCTTCTTTGGGTTAATTTTAAGTGCGGAAATTCAAATCTACACATGGAAACAGAATGTTCATTTCACAACTCTCCCTAGGGCGCGTGTTTTCCTAAACCCTCTACATGCCCACTTCCAGGAACACACCCATCAGAGAAGCAGCAGCCTCAACTCCATGGTCCTGTCAGTGTGTTCACCACGTGTGCTGTGGCTTCCGCCGGAGGTCCACAGGTGCAGGCGGGCCCAAGGCAATGTGACAGCCTCTTAGATATTTAATTTCCTTCAGTCTGAGTTTGTAATCACTACACACCAGGGCGTGGAACATGGTGGTGATCCCAACATACAGCAAGAGGTCTCCACTTCTGTCGTCTCCAGCGGACCCGGGAAAATGGTCCGAGGGTCTCACTCCATAGTGACCTCGAGTCAATATTGTATTAAATCAAGTTCTAGTTCCCACAGAGGTTGTAAACTCTAACCCCAACAAGTTATAAACATGTGCATATGTGTACACACTTTATAACTATAGAGACCAGTGACATAAAAACTGCTAAGTATCTAAACATCGGTAACATTCAACAACTCAGAGCAAGCCTGTTAAACAAATTGCTTCTAAGACCTGAGGGGTGTAAGAATTATAGGAATATTTGTTAAAACTCATTCTGCACCCTAGAAGCAGAGACTTTACTTCCTCAGGTCCAAGGAAGAGTCTAGAAATCAGAAGTTGTAAGCAAGTTCATTATTTGAATCTGATGCTAGTTGTCTTGGAAACCACCCTGTGATAAAGTGTTGTGAGTCAAGTTCATGGTTTTCTTTGCTAAAAATCTTGCACTATGTCAGCTTTAAAAAATTAATAAACCAGACCAAGAAGCCCTCAAATTATTGTGTTTCCCCTAAATGTTCCTAAATTTCAAATATCAAGATATATAAGCTAACTCATAATTCCTGAATTTAAAAACTAAAGGAGAAAGTAATAGTCTCTCATCCCTGCCTTGATGCACCCTGAAACCCGCCTGCTAAGTACGGCGGCCCATCCCGGGTTCCAAAGTTAGCTGCACACGTGCACACCCAGGGCTGGTTACAGAGCGCAGGCTTGAATCAGAGCGGATTCATCACAAAAGAAAGAACCCTCCATGTTCTGTGTGGTGGACGCACCATGATGAGCCAAAGTCACCACTGCAGACCTCAGAACCACTTTGCCAGGAGACCAGGAAGTTCCCGTCCAAAGAAGTAGGTGGTCAAGGATGGTTCATTTTGCTTTTCAATTTTGACAGAGTATTTCATGGTCATCTGTAAGACACTGGCTAAAACAGACTTGAAAATGACCAGAGCCCCAGGCTGGTCCCGAGGGGCCACCAAACTTCCGTGGCATCGCCCCTCCTGCCTACCTGCCCCCCACCCCAACCTGAATCTGCTCAGCCGGTTACACTGCCTTCCTGTAGTGCTTCCCACATGGAGACAGACATGAGTTAAAATTCTGGTTTTCTCTTTCTCTAGGAAAAAAAAAAAAAGATTTCTGCCTTGCTTTCCCACAACCAATGGAGGCCCCTGGAATAGTTTCCCACGAGGAAAACTTACTTCCAGGTATATGGGCCCCGCCCCAGTGTGGAGAAGTGACGTACCTTAAAGACGCTCCCCTAAATGGACATGACCCCACATGCCCACCCTCTGTCTAGACTTAGAAATTTCTTGAAGGCAGAGGACATGCATTTTCATCTTTCAGGCCCAATTCTTGGCAAAATATGAAGCTTTCTTGAAATATTGTTGAATGAATTACCCAATAAGTGATTCCCTCATTTTCTCTGCTTAAACCTTGAAAATTACATGAGATAAAAAGGTGATTATCACAGGTTGCCTTTCCCACTCATTCTGTGTTTCCTCCATAACATTGCCATGCCATTCTCCAATGTTTGACTCCTCTGTCCAGGATTTTTCTCAGGAATTCCCCAGAGAAATCAAGAGTTCCTTAGAGAAATGAATGTTTCTTTTCTTTTTTTTTCTTTCTTTTAGCTAGGCACATTTTTCCCCGGCAAGAAGCATTGTACATCTCTCCCGTCTCTAATACATTAAGACGTAATGGTGTCTGAGTCCCTCTGGAATGGAACTTCAGTTCCAAAGGTTTTGAAGGGAAATAAGAGGCAACTGATCTTGGGCCAAGTATTTATCCTTTATGAAATGAGGTGAAATGAGGCAAACAATTATGGAATTAGCTAGGAAGGGAATTCAGTTTTATAATAAAATTACTCAAGTTGCAGATAATATTAATTGTGAATAATTAAGCTCAGGATTTGCCATTTCCTTAGTGTTGTGAATGAGTAGAGAGGAAAGCTACCCTCCAGCCCATGGAAATGATGTCATCTAATTCTGTTTCATTTTCTTCCCTTTGAGGGCTTACCGTGAGCGGTATGGGATAGACTGGTCTGACTTCAAAAGCTGAAAGAGACTTTATGCACAGTAAATATTTTTGAATGGATAAATAAAACGTTTTAAACCTACATAAATATCACTTCAAAAACCTCTTCATTATTTCATACCAATGACTCAAACTGAAGTATTTGATAGCTATCCAAAAATTTCAAAACAGAGTTTAATTTTTGTGTGGGTTTTTTTTTTGGATAAAATATGAAAGTGCTTGCACTAGAGTCTGAAGAGTAGCTATTTCCATCTATGATTCTGCACTCCAGGAGCAAGAGCCTTAAATTATCACACCAGGGTCTCTCACAAATGCGGATACTTGAAATAATTTTCTTTCAGCATGCACTAAATGTTCAACAAATACAAGCTCACGTTATGCTCTTTCTGTTGGTAAATGAGAAGTCACAGGAATCTTTTCCAACAAGAGCTTGTGGGCTGGCTTTGAGGCCAGCTCATCACAGCCATCTCTGTAATGTGCTCAGCATCTCCATCCATCTCCTTCTCTGGGGGCCCCCTTGCACAGGAAGAGAAGAGAGGTGACCTTTCCTATCGGTGCACGCGCCGTAAGCGAGAGGTCCCATGGCCAGCGCCAGGGACAGCTCATCTACCCCGGACCTGATGAAGCGCAATCCGGACAGCCCTGCAACGCTACACCAGCACACTAATATGTTTGCTAAACTGATCAATAAGAAGATTGATAAGTCTTCTACTAGGTTAAGTTAATCTTCTTATTGATCAGCCTCGCAAACATATTGCTTTCCGTGGGCAGTCTCCCCTGCAGCCCCTCTCCCCCAGTGTGATGCCCTGGTTGTCGGGTGCTATCAAGAAGAGAAATAGAACAACATTTTCTACATTAAATGCTTCCATTACATCAGGATCATCTTTGCCGGCAACAAATATTTCCTGGAGTAGAGGATTTATAACTGGTAGGTGCCTGACTAATTTTTCTGTGGGTTAGAATATTGATAATGATCAGGGCTTCTCCTCTCACACACTTAGCATGTAGATTTTAAAGTAATAATAGTTACAAATGGAATGTAGTAAGTGCATCTCCAATTACAAGGCCTGGAGCAAAGATCTTTAAACCTAAGACTACAGACGGAGCTGAAACAAAGCGTATGCCCAGTCTATTCCTGTGTCATTCTTTTGCTTATTAAGGAAGAATGGAAAGTAGGGCAGAGGGAAAGGAACCTGGTAGCTATATAGGAGCCGGGCCCAGGTGAGCTCACCGACTGCAGACAAACTCCACAAGAATACTTACTCCGGGAGCTCGGGCAGGTCAGGGCACCGGTTCTGGTCTGGCGCCCTCCTCTCACCCAGGTGGTCCAGTGCAAGCCACCTCACTTCCATTACCTTGGCAGGCTCCTCTGTGACCTCGGGCAATTAGGGATCTGCGCCCCCAGACAGTCTGAGAAGGGGTGACAGCAAGCTTCCAGAAGGCTCCATGCCAAAGAAAAGCTGAGGCTGAAAACACAGAGCATCGTGGTCAGGTCGAAGGAGGGCAAGTTCAATACCTGGGTGCTGTCAGAGCCTACATATGGTGGGTCACCTGCCAGCCCCAGGCACAGTGGGAGGGACCGGTGGGCAGGTGTCCGGAAGGCTGCACAGAATCTCAGGGAAGCTATGGTGATGGGGCCTTTGAGCAGAAGCCATAGAGACTTTGGAAAAACTGTGATATCACATAAAGCCAGAGGAATGTGCTATTTCAACCAGAGGACCCAGGGTGTGATGCCATATGGCCAGACAGCAGCACCAACAACATCCGAGAGCAAGAGACCCATCACCTGCTTCTGGGCAGCCCAGCCCCGGGAGGGAGACTCACTGGGTTCCTGAGTCTGATGGATGCCACTGGGAGTTCAGGCCACCCTGAAGGGAAAAATTCGACTTCCAGTAAGTGGACCATATACTGCGGTCTGTAAAACGCATGATTTTACTGAAATCATTTACTGAAAACGATTGTTTCATGTACAAACAAGGCTGTCTTCTAAAATGGAATCAGGGTCTGATTCACATTTGATTCCAGAAGGCTTCACCCTGGTCAGAAAGGAGGAGAATGAGCCCCATCAGGCCAGCTGCTGGGGTTCAAGAGCTGATGAAGGAGGTAAGTGCACGTGCCTCAGCTGAGTACTCCCGAAAGATCTCCAAGTTCTTCCACGGAGCAAGGTGAATGCAGGGGCCCTCTTGGCTGTGAGCGTCTTCTCCCCACCTAGCACACGTCAGCCTGTGATTACTGGTGGAGAACCCCCACGCCTCGTTGCCAGAATTTGCCCCTCTGAATTCCTGCAGCACCAGAAAGCGGTCAACTTTGGCATCCCCTGCTCGGCAAGCCCTCTGCAGGGCACTGGCTCCAATGTAGAAGTCTATGGATTTAAGTCATCAGGAAAATGCTAGGTCAGCAAATGTGGGGCGATGCTGACCCTACCTTCCCCACCAACCTTCCCTGACTCCTCCACCCTGGACTCCCCCACCTCAGTTGGTCAGATCTCTCCTTACCTCCCCCTAGCCTGCTAGCTTTGCTGTGCCTGGCCTTACTAAAATGTACGGGTCTGCATATGTGCAAGCTGTTTAGCAGTCTCTGAGCATCTTGAACACGGATGTCTTCAGTCTTTATACCTTGTTACCCTTTATGTTCCCCCAACTTCTCACTGAGCACTTAGTGGCAGTCGGTGAACATGTGCTGAATAATTTTTGAATAAAGGCAAGCCAGGCTCAGCCCAGAAAGCTCCCTGCCTTTCTCCAATCGCCATGTGGCCAAGTTGAGTTCAACTTTCTAGATTTGCGTTTCTGAAATTAAATCCTGATATATTGCTGTTGGTGGATATTTTTGTACAGGCTACTGTGGCTCACGTCTACCTTTCCATTTTATACCAGAACACATTCCTCAGTTAGAAAAAATGATTATTGAAGTACTGTTGGCATCACAGGTTCCTCAACTTGGTCATTACTAAGGCCCGGCTGCGGGAAGAGGGCCGCCATCTTGGATACACCGTGGCTGGCATAGGAAGTCTTCCTCAAGACTCCCAGACATTCGGGGTTGGGTAGCAAATTGGAGTGAAATCCGAGCCCCTGCTCTGTGTCCAGTGTGGGGTCCTGAAGAGAACCAGATGTGCTCCTTGAGTCAGAAGCTCCAGGAAGCCCCTCTGTGGTCAGAATCTTAGAGGATAGAGAACAAACTCAACAAACCTGTATTAGGGAAGGTTCTGGGACGGCACTGCTGGGACTTGAGCACAGGTTCCATTGCAAGTGGCTGAGACTTTACGCTGTGGTTTGTAACCAAGCAAGGAGCCATGAATTAGAAACTCTCTCTGCATAGGACCCTGCAGTCAGCGTTCTGATGTGGGAGACGTGAAACCCAAAGCATTTGATGAAACTGCGAGATTCCCTTCGCTCTGAACTGGTCTCCTTCCAAGTGATGAATACAAGCTTCTTCAAGCAGGAAAACAGCCGCGTGCTATCAACTAGGATGGATCCAAAAGCAGGGCCTTGGGGGACGTTCCTGCGGGAATTGCCATTCACAGGCACAAGGATCGGGCTACGTTAGGGCCCTGGCCGCGGACAAAGTGGCCCCAGCTTTCAAGATCCAGATCATTTCATTCTACTTCCCTCGGCCTCTGCACACGCAATGATCTCTTTCTCACCCGAGGATCTGAACGAGCACGGCTCTGAGAACTAGGCTGGCTTCTGCCACTCGTATGAGATGAAAAGAAAGGCAGACATCAACCAGTGGGAGAGTGAAAGTGTCACTGGTGCCACAGTGGGCTGTGGGAGTGTCCCCATGACGTCTGCTTCCCCGCCTCAGCGCAAGGAGCTGCAGACGCCTTAGACGGAGCGGAGCCGAGCGCGTCCCTCCTCTGACTTCCACTAAAGACCTGCTGAGGCTTTTTTCCGGGGAACGTGTCCAAGCAGAATGGAGCAGAGTGAGTTATTTAAAACCAGTTCTGGAGCTAGATCCCTGATTTCTTTGCAACTAGTTTTGAGTGACAGGCAGGTCCCTATTTCCTTTTTATTTCTGCAAGTTAACTGAGGTTCCCGCACTTTTTGCTGAAAAGAAAAAACTCTCCTCTTCTTGACACTCTGGGAAATCTTTCTGCACAACATTTGCAACCGAGAGCTTGAACATTCGTCCTTTTTACTTGTCTTTTGTGGAATATCAATACTTTATTCTGAATCTGAGATATCCCTGGTGGACCCAAAGTGAAAAAAAATTAAAAAGAAAGAAAGACAGAAGAAAAAACCCTCCTTCTACTGTCAAGAGAAAAAGAATTCTGAATCTTCCCAGGGCAAATGTTGGATGTGATCCTCTTACTTCACCTTTGGATAAATTCCCACTTCAAGCAAAACTATTTTCCTTTGAAACTGCTGTTATGCAGACACACACACAAAATCACTCAAAAGAAATATTTTGCATGGGACTGATGTGATGTATTTAATGTATTCTGACAGTCGTCAACATGCCGGACTAAAATCTCTTTCATTTTTCCGTGTTCTTCTTCCTATATATTGGCGTTGGACACCTGTCCTTAATTAGTACCTGATCTTAGATCAGTGGTTCTCTACCAGGGATAACTTTGCCAACGACCCCCCACTGTGGGGACATGTGGCAATGTCTGGAGACATTTTGTTTTGTCACATTGGGTAGGGGGTGCTGCTGGCATCTAGTGGGTAGAAAGTACAGATGGCATTCAACATCCTTTAATGCGGAAGACAGTCAGTCAATGTGGTGAATTATCTGACTTTTTTTAGAGTTTTAAAATTATTATTATTTTTAAATTTTTATTTAAATCAAACTTAGTTAACATATAGCATAATAATGGCTTCAGGAGTAGAAGTTAGTGATTCGTCAGTAACATAGAACACCCAGTGCTCATCCCAACAAGTGCCCCCCTTAATGCCCATCACCTATCAAGCCCATTCCCCACCCACAACCCCTCCAGCAAGAGCTACCCTATGACCCAGCAATTTTTGCTCTACTAGGTATTTATCGAAAGGATACAGGCTGACTTGAAGGAGGTACCTGCACCTCAACCATCTGACTCTAACTGTCCATAGCACCAAGGATAGGAAGTCCTGCCTTTGTTAATCAGGACAGCTCACCAGATGGCTTACCAAAATGTCCCATCTGCTACAGGTTACAGTCTCTAGGTTAACACATGTAACTTTGGAAACACATGATATGGACCATGGGTCTGCACACTACATTCTGCATTTTCCAATTTATTCAGCCTAGTGATGGCTACCCAGTTCCCACTCTTCGCGAGGAGCCGTCCCAAGAGGGCACACATGCTCAACAGCCACAACACCAGCAGGCACACCACGGGCGACCTCTGGAGACCTGAAGGTCTGGAGACCTAAAAGCTATCCATAGGAAGTTCTAAATTAAAAACAAGTGGGAGCTGGGGGACCCAAATGGGGAACAAAAGGCTGAAAATTCCAACACACGCATGTAGCAAGGACAGGAAACTGTCCACAAACTTCTGTCCAAACAGAGACCATAGCATGCTGCTGCTGAAAAGGAAAAAGAAAGAGGGACTTCACTGTGAATGATCCAAATATAAAGAGACTGGTTAGAAAGAAAAAAAAATCAATGAGGGGCACCTGGGTGGCTCAGTCATTACGTGTCCTACTTCGGCTCGGGCCATGATCTCTTGGTCCATGAGTTTGAGCTCCACATCGGGCTCTGTGCTGACAGCTCAGAGCCTAGAGCCTGCTTCAGATTCTGTGTCTCCCTTTCTCTCTGCCCCTCCCCCCTCACACTCTTTCTCTCTCTCTCAGAAGTAAATAAACATTGGAAAAAAACTTTTAAAAAAAGAAGAAAGAAGGAAAGAAAGAAAGAAAGAAAGAAAAGAAAGAAATGAAAAAGGTGGCCAAGAAAGATTTGAATTATTGTTAAGGTTAAGGAGCTAGGGAAAAAAAAAAGGATAACAATTAAATTTTGCTTTTTTGGTCTAGAGGAAGTGTTAGGGAGAAAGACAGGCTTCAGTCTGATTTTTACCCATCTTGAACCCACCAACACCATACCTTTGCAAAGGCAAAGCACACCCTACAGAGAGAGTGGTAAATCACAGTCACGTCCAGGTGAACAGAAGACTCTACAACCTTTCCAATGTGTAACTAAATCTATATCTATTATGCAGAAGTGGGTCAGTTAACACAGGGCTGGTGAGTTCATATACAACATAGACAAACAAGCTCCATTTCTTACAAACACACAGATTGTATGAAATAAACGCACAGTGTTTTCCAAGCACTGTGGTCATCACATGCTTGAGGCAGAAGTTTATAGCGGTTAGCAGCTGAGGACCTTTGGAAGCTTCTACTTTCTTCTCCAGCTCTGTAACAAAAGACAGACTCTGAAACGACACAACATAAACACAACTCCTTCCCACATTTCCTCATTCTGCTGCTGGAGCCATAAAATGTTGCGATTCTTTATCTTTGTTTTGCTCTTTTCCCAACAAAGGTAACTCGAGACCCTCCAGAAGAAGCTGAAGAGCTTCGGTGGGTTTTACCTCCGATGTTTGGAGACTGAGTCTATCTGTGCACGTTCTCAGCTCTGAAAAGGAAAAGCACGATGACTCCTGTGTTTTCAGACTGAGTAAGGGAAATGCATCTGGTGGCCGAGTCACACAGGCGGCAGATGCCCCGGGACGGCGTGTGAAGGGGAAGTGGGCTGGGAGGGGACCGTCGGGCGGGACTGATGAGGAGAATTTAGGTCAGTGCAGATGCACAGACCCTGCAGGATGGGGCAGAGAGCAGGTGCAAAATCATGACGGAACAAAACCATTCAGAAATGCTGGTCAGTTAGGCATGGTCTGGAGCAGCTAAAGCATGGAGTCTTTGGATAGAAATAATGAGGAGGTAAGATTGTGGTCGTTTGGGCTCTTAGAAATGCAACCCTTGGCATACTCGCTTGAGAAAGCTTTATTTTCTCAAGGAAGGAAGAGAATGAAAGTCCCTCAAACCTGAGCTCTAAAAAGTGGGCTTTGGTGGCACTCTCCAGTCGAGGGAGGGGAGGACATGGTGGTGAGGGGGCAGCCTCAGTGTGAGGACCCCAGGGGTCCTGAGGGTTGAGGATGCCAGTACCAGAAGCTTAACAAAGCAACCAGTTGGTGGTGTGACGGCTGTGTCCGGGCACGGGAAAAGTCGAATATAGAGGAGGTGGCCGGTGATGGTGACGCCACGTGACCACGAGTAAGAACGCAGAAGGGCAGGTGGCTGGGTGTGGGGCCAGGGCAGAAGAGGGTGTGCTTGTTGTGGGAAGTGTGGATGGTGGATTGCCTCTGGCTGTGGAGACGGAGGACGCCAGCAGTCGGCTGGACGGTGGCACTTTGCTAAGGGCAGGGCACAGGGCTGTCCCACCGCCCGTCTCCGGGAGTCCCCGCTCCCTTACTTTTCTAGGGGAACAGCACTCATGGTCGTGTGGCCCGGGAAAGACTCCCTACCAGAACTTTCAATGAGCTTGCAAATCAGGGCAAAGCAACTGCTACATTCAAAAGCATCGCTCCCGCGGTTGCTTGACGAAGAATGGAAGTGCGCGTCACGACACACCTGCAACCTCCGCTCTTCACCAGGGTGGTCTGGACTACTGTCGCCGTCTCCAGCTCCCCTTACGGTCGCTGAGCACACACAGTCTCAGAATTAGCTGAAGAGCGAGGTGGAAATTCCTGAGCTGCCGGGACACACCGGACCTCCCAGCTCCCGGAGCTTCCTGCCCAGCACCTGCAGCCAGGAGGGCTGCAGAGGCTTTACCAGCCCCTCCACAGGAACGCCAGGCTGCCAGGGGTGTTCTCCGGGGTGCCTGCTCCCACCAGCCCAGGCCCATCGCCCTCCACCCCTGCCATGCGTCTCCCGGGCTTCTGCCCTTCAATGTCTTCCCAGTAGCGCTGGCTGGAACTTCTCTAGGAAAGAGTCACACCGGCTTCTGTAACGTGGCATCTGCCGTGGATGCAGGTCGGAAGAGTGTGTCCCCAGGAAGGTGAGCCGGATGGCAGTGGCGGTCATGACTGTCCATGGCTAATGTCTAACCCACGTCAGGCAGGCGCTGCCCCGGCACGGTGGCCCAGCCAGCCCGGAGGCCGTGCTCTGCGTTCGCTCGCCGCCCAGGCCGCAGCCCGGAGTCTTGGAGCGTTGCTTTCCTCACATCTGTCGTCTGAAGTGCGAGGCTGTTGGGAGGGAACGTGGCCTCCGTCCTTTTTGTTTCCTCAGCGAGCACGGCTTGGTGACCGTGCTAAGTCTTGCTTCTCTCATTTAAAAGCTGGCTTCTGGGGCGCCTGGGTGGCTCAGTTGGTTAAGCGTCTGACTTCTCAGGTCACGATCTCAGGGTTCGTGATTTCGAGCCCCACATCAGGCCCTCTGCTGTAAGCACAGAGCCCGCTTCGGATCCTACCTCTCCCTCTCTCTCTGCCCCACGCCGCTTATGCTTTGGCTCTGGCTCTCTCTCTCTCTCAAAAATAAGTAAACATTTTTTAAAAATTAAAAAAATAAGTGCTCCCCACCCTCCCCTCTTTCCTCCAGGCCCCTCCACACATGCAGGCGTCCATGGCAAAGAGCTTCGTGTGCTCATGATCTAACTATTGTTTTGTCATATCCATAGCAATCTAAGTGGTTGTCTCATGAAATCACAGCCGACTAGGCCTAGGGAAATATTTATGCAAACGTAATTATGCATGGAGACCCAATATTCAAAACAAAAGGGAGGCTGATCTCGTTATCATATGAGGAACGGTCCCAGGTTCTTAGACACCTCCCTTAGGTCCCCTTCGAAGATAATCAGAGCTCTGCAAATTGTGGGTTAAAGACGCCCACCCCCACCTAAGCCACTTTTATTTCACAAAGAAAAAAACAAGGACCGTTACATGTCAACAACATCCTCTATACATCTAGGTCTCTGCGCCCTGTCGCTGTGTACACCATAGTAAACATGCATCTTATAAATGCTTCTGAAAAGGGGTTCAGTTAGTTTCATTAACAGACAACTGGCAGGTTAGTAAAGGCTGTGAGTCAGAATTTTGTATCTATTCTGTGACTTGGCTGCAAGCACAGCAGACGTGTTATAATATTGACTGGCACCAACTAATAAACAGCATTATGGAAATAATGCACCATAATAAATGAGATTGGAGCCAAACCAAGAGACTTCAAAAATAAATACTTTAGTAATTATAGCCCTATCTATAAATATAATGGACAAGCCAGAGAAGCAATTTCTAATTTGTGATATTGCTATGATTTATACATGAAACCACAAGCAATAAATCCATGGAAATTATGTAAACTATGAAATCTTGCTCACAATATG
This sequence comes from Proteles cristata cristata, assembly GCA_017311185.1. NCBI lineage: Eukaryota > Metazoa > Chordata > Mammalia > Carnivora > Hyaenidae > Proteles > Proteles cristata. The sequence goes on along the minus strand of JAESUZ010001109.1, from coordinate 901,129 downwards.
GTGTTAGTTTTACATTTAAACATTATAAAAATAAATTGTGTAAATTTCCAGGGCGGGAGGGAAAGAAAGACTAGGTAAAACATGACAGGGATCTTCATGAATTATACATACCTAATAGGGTATTAAAAAGTACTGTTGTGTAAATAAAACATGATTGCATTATTCTCTTTACCATTCCAGTTAAATAAAATGGGAATTATGACTTATTCTTTGGAAGGGCCAAACTCAAACACCTGCTTAAGTTGGGGGCTGGTTGGGTTCCCAGATCTGTACTTCAGTACATGGCTGGTGTTTGGAAGGTGATCAGGTGGCCGGACCCAGCCTTGGCCCCTCTGTTGATATATTCATTCATTGGGGGTAATGAAGACCACACCTAGGCAGAATCAACTGGGTCACAATCATCCCCAACAAGAATACCCACTGGGAACGAAGAGATCAAGAACAATTATAGGATGAAAGGAGATGATGGCTCGGCTCATACCTGCCATGATCTAGGTAACATAATTGAGGTGGCTCACAATGGCCAAGATAAAGCTGGCCAGTCTCCCAAGAATTTTCTGAATCCAAACTCATTCATTAATCTCTAGCTATGTCCATAAGGTCTTACTCAAGCCTATAAAGTTCCAGATGTGACATGTATAGGCAGCTTTCAGTCTGCAGCTCTAGCCCTTTCGCTGGATCCAGCTTTGTGTCCGTCTGTCCACAAAGCATCTCTACCTGGGTGCCCGCCTGCACCTCCAGCACAACACCCTCCCTTCACGTCACCGAACGCAGCCTGTTGTCCTTCCAGACACGCAAGTCATCTGCTTTATTGAAATCTCAGCACTCAAACCAGTTAACAGTTTGAGTCTTCCAAAGTGCCTGTGCCACAGCTACATTTCAAGCACTTCTCCCTTGAAGTCAAGACAGCCTTTTCATTGGTCTTACCAGTCACATGATCTTCCACCACAATCCATCCTAAGTAGTCCCAATGGGCCAGAACTTACATGCAAGTAACGTGCGTGAGTTCCGCAAAGTTCCCCTGGGGCTGAGAGCTCCTTGGTCCCATTCTTACAGATATACCCTTTTTATAGAATACAGCTCCGTCCCATATGCCAGCGAAGTCCATCTTGTATTCAAATACAGAATCTATGACAACACTGGAAGAAAGCTCGCTATGATGGGCTCTCCAACAGATAGCATTCCTGGATGTTGTACGTTATTGGAGAATAAAGAGTTTTGTCAAGGATAATCTGAGCAGTGCACAATTTTCCCTGACACACTGAATTAAGAATGTGAGTCATCTCTGGAAACAAAGACCGCACTGTGAACTCAGTAAAGCACACACTTGGACATGGCTTTCTGCCTCAGAGCATTCAAATGTACCAGTAGAGAACATCTCTCACAACTTGTTTCTTCAAAAAGTGTTAATCTCCTCTACGTCTCAGCTTAAACTTTGCTTTCTTATCACATGACTCCATGACATGGCTCATTCTGCTCCCTCCGTCTAGAATGCTCTTCTCTTACCTAACCTGTCCGCATGCATATGCCTCATCTATCTTAAATATTTCCAATACTCTCTTAACCATAAAGCCTTTTTCCCCTCTTCTTACGGTTTAACATTGGTGGGATTCTGTATTTCTCCAGAGGCTCACACTCTGCTTCACACTCTGTTTGTATATAATTATACCAGGAGCATTTTTGTTCAATTTCCACATCTCCATGAGCTGATGTCAGTCTAGGAAGAGAAAGTTGAGGTGAGTGGTTCCTGGGTGAGGCATGAACAGGGAGGATTGATTGAGCAGGTGTTGATCACAGAAGCTAGGATAAGGGAGGTAAATGAAGCACTGAACATAGACCCCCCCAGCCATGAAATCCAAAGGAAGCACAAGACATAGAAATAGGAACTAGCCAGTAAGATAGAGAGTTGCCTGAGCCCAGGAATGGGACAGCAAACAAGGAGACAAGGAAGTATAGAAAGGTCTTCTGAAACCATTCTTCAAGGTTGGCCACGAGATTTTTTTGTTTGTTTGTTTCTGATGTTCTGATGTTGTGGAATATGAGTAGGTTACCTTGTTCTACAGTCAAGGTCAAGGTGGAAAGTCTTCTTTTATTTTCTTAATGTTCTAATACCTGTAAGCTTTGTAAAGGTGAAAACTCTGATTCCTTCAGGTGTGTGTGTGTGTGTGTGTGTTGTGATACATTACTAGATACATTACTGCTATCTCACAAGAATTTATAGATAAACTCCACATTGTTGAATAACTGGCACATTTTATGAAGATGCTTCTCTATATTGAGTACATTTTTTTTTCTACAGAGTTGGGCCTGTAAGAAATCCCTCATTTTTCTAAGTGGATTGTAGTGGGTCATAAATGCCAATGTTTCACTATAATAAGATAACAAGATAAAAATAAGATAAATGTGGAAAATCATATTTTAAAGATATTTGAGAACTGGGAGCACACTCAGAATGAAAGGAACCACATCCCAGAGAGTGAAGGAACTGCCCTCAGTGATTTGATACCGACGGTCTCTTCTTCTCTTGGAGCAATGGCGGCTGGGCCAATGCAGAGGATTATGTTGGGGTAAAGAGAAGCCACTAAAAGAACTAGATGGAGCTGGTTTGGAGTTGACTCAGGACTAAAAATTCTTCACTTTGCCACCAACAGACCTCATCGTGAGCAGAGCATTGGTGGTGGCTCAGACATCGCCACCATAGTAGTGGCCCTAACTTAGCTCTGGGAGCCACAGCCCCTCTGGGCCCAGAGTGGCAAGACCTCGGAAAGGTACAACTGGCTTTGAACTGAACCACACACCAGAAGCAAACTCAACACCTTTTGAAGGAATACAACATAATCCAGCAATCAAAAAGAAAAAGAAATCACAATACCTGTCACTCAACAAATAATGGCCAGACATACAAAGAATCAGGAAAATATGACTACGGACTAGGAGAATAATTAACTAATTAAAAAATCAGAATTATAGATATGATGGAACTAGACGACAAAGGACTTTGAAAGAGTTATGAAAACTGTGATCATAAAAGTGTTAAAAATGTATACATAAAAAAATATACATAATATATATTATGGTATATATGATAGAAAGCAACAGAATGTCCCAAAAGTCATATGGGATTGCCGCGTATGGAAAGAACTATCTGAATGAAAAGCACCCTGGGTTTTTGTGTGTGTGTGTGTAATATAAATCACATAGATTTATATGTAAACATATAGAATATTGTATAAATGTATAAAATATATCTCTTTTTCTAAATTTAATGAGGACTATGAATCCACTGATACAACAAGGTGTATAAATCCCCCCCTCAAAACATCAACCTAAAGAAAACCACACTACAGAACATCATAATCAAAATTCTGGAAAGAGTAATAGGGAGAAAACGTTCAAAGCAGCCAGAGGAGGGAAAGGCCACGCTGCACAAAGAGGGGAAACATAAAGGAGACGGAAAATTGTCTTCAGCCACAGTGCATGCCAGACACAGTTAAGACGTCTTCTGGTGTAGAAAGCAGGGGAGTGGCGGGGTGGCTGTCAACTGAAAATTCTTTACCTAGTAAAAATATCTTTCATGAATAACAGAGAAATAAAGACTGATCAGATAAGCAGAAGCTGGAGACGTTAGGCACAGCACACACGCACACCAAAAGTATTGAAATAATTTCCTCAGGCAGAAGGGAAACTATTTCGGGTGGAAGTTGCAATGTATCTAAAGTACTGAAGGACACTAGAAATGGCAACCATAGCTATAGGTATATAAGACACTCACTTATGGTTTTAATAGATTTAAAAGGTAATGAAGTGTTCACAAAAAAATAACAACAGTGTATTGTGGGTTTTATGTCGCAGGATTAGAGTATATGATGACAGCAGCATCTGGGATGGAGGATGTAGGGATCCTAATATGAGCTCAGTCAATCTGAACTATTTGATATTTATGGCACATCTTCCCAAGCAGCAGTGGAATATACGTTCTTTTCAGATTGTCCGTCTTACATTCACTAAGATAGGCCATATTCTGAGAAAGTAAAACAGAGCAAAACAAAATGTAGGGAGAATTTAAGAGGTGAAGTGTATCCTCTGCCCGTAATGCAGTTAAACTGGAAATAAATAACAGAAAGATAACTGGAAATACCCAGAAATGTTTGAAAATTAAACATCGCACAGAAGGTCAAAGAAGAAATCACAGGATAAATTAGAAAATATTTCAAACTGAATAAAGTTGAAAAAAGCAAAATGCTTATCTTAGAATAAAAGAAATGCCTAATATTAGTGCCTTCAGCTTCTACCCTGAAGATCTTAGAAACAACAACAAAAAGAGAGAGTTTCACCCAGAGTACACAGAAGAAAGAAAGTAAGAAAGGTAAGAGCAGAAATCAATGAAATAGAAAACATAAAAAAGTAGAAACAAGTCAATGGAATAAAATTGAATTATTTGAAAATGTCGATACAATTGTGGTAAACCCTTGGCCTTGACCCAACTGAAAAGAAAAACAGTATAGAGGATGCAGATCACCAATACCGGAAATTAATGGAAGACATCATTGTAGATGCTAGAAAAAAATACAAGGATGTTAGGGAATATTAAGGATAAATTTATGCATATTAATATGAACTAAGAAAAGGGAAGAAAATGCTCAAAAAAAGACAAAAGTTTCTCAAAAAAAGAATACATGAATAGCCATGTAATAATTAAAGAAATTGGATGTGTATTTTTAAAACTTTCCATAGGAAAAAAAAATCCATGTTCAGATGGCTAGAGTAGTGAATTACATCAAAAATTAATGGGGAAAAACAGCAATCCTACACAAACTTCTGGAATACAACATAGATGGAAACATGACCCAACTCATTTTCTAAAGCTCACATGAGCAGGCACCAAACCAGGCAAAGATATTACAAGAAAATAAAACCACATACTAAAATTCTTACCAAAACTTTTCACTAACCGATTCCAGAAATAAATTAAAAAGATAATAGTTGAGGGGCGCCTGGGGGCTCAGTCGGTTGAGCATCCGACTTTAGCTCAGGTCGTGATCTCGCGGTTTGTAGGTTCGAGCCTCACGTTGGGCTCTGTGCTGACAGCTCAGAGCCTGGAGCCTGTTTCAGATTCTGTGTCTCCCTTTCTTTCTGACCCTCCCCTGCTCATGCTGTCTCTCTCTCTCTATTTCAGAAATAAATTAAAAAAATTTTTTTAAGAAAAAATCTTATACAATGATCTCAATAAATACAAGAGAATTTGACAAAATACAACAGTCATTTATGATTTTTATAAAAGAAGCTCACAGAAAAATGAAAACAAGAGAATTTCTTCATACTGATTTTAAAAAAAAAATCAGTAAACTAGGAATAGAAGGGAATTTCCTCAACTTCCCAAAAAGGGCACCTATGAAAACTTATAACAAACATCAAACTTCTTGGTGAAAGAGATTATTTTTTGCCATAAGTGAAACAAGACAAAGCCCTTTGCTCTCATCATATCTTATACTGTATTACACTGGAGATGCTGGCCAGTCAATAGGCAAGAAAAAGAAATCAGAAAGTAGGAAATAAAACTGTCTTCACAGAGACTATAATTATTTTTGTAATATTCCTAAGGAATCTACAAAAAAAGAAACCAGTAAAAACTGTTAGTTCCTTGATCTCTATGTGGGAAAAATAGTTTCAAACAGAGAGGAAGGCAAACCATAAGAGCCTCTTAAATAGCGAAGACAAATTAAAGGTTGATTTGGAGGCGGGGTGGAGGGGAAAATGGGGATGGGCATTGAGGAGGCCACTTGCTGGGATGAGCACTGGGTGTTGTATATAAGTGGTGAATCATGGGAATCTACTCCAGAAGCCAGGAGTACATTGTATACACTGTACATTAGCTAACTTGACAATATTTTTTAATTAAAAAAACATGTTAAATTAGTATTTGAGTTTATCAAAATCTTAGGATAAAGGCCAATATATAAAAATAAATTGTATTTTTATATACAAGTAGTAAACATTTAGAAATTAGAAACTTGAAAGTGCCATTTACAGTAACATGAAAGTATGAAATTCTTATGGAGAATTTAACTAAATAAGTTAGAAACTCAATATTGTTAATATATCCTCCTTTGATAAACTGATCTATATCATAATATAATCCCAATAAAAATCTCAGCAAACTCTGAACAATCAGCAAGAAGCTGATTTTAAAATTTATGTAGAAAGCAAAGGATCTAGAATTAGCCAATTGATATTGGAAATTAAGAACAAATTTAGAGGACTTATGATACATAACTTCAAGAATTATTATAAAGTTAGTAATTGAGCTAATGCAATATTGACATAGGGAGACATAAAGTAATAGAGCATAATAAAGAGTGCAGAAATAATTTACATTTATCTGATCAGTTTTTGACAAAGATGCCAAGGTAATTCAGTGGAGAAATGACATTCTCTTCAACTGATGGTCTTAGAAAAATTGGATAACATGTGGGAAAAACAAATATCATCTCCTAAAACATTCACAAAATTAATCAGAAATGAAAGATGTACTTAAATATAAGAACATTTAAAAACTAAACTATGAAACTTTTATAAGAAAGCATAGGAGAAAAATCTTTCTGATGTTGGGTTGGGCAAACATAAACTATAAAAGAAAAAAATCATCAAAATTAAAACTCTTTTATTTTCTTTTTTTGCTTTTAGAAAGCCATCTTTATGAAAATCGTAGGGAAGCCACATACTATAAAAAAATTTCAAGATATACATCTGATAAAAGACTTGTATTCAGAATATACTTAAAATACCTTACATTAAAATCATAATAAAACAAATTAATGTTTTTAAGTTTATTTATTCAGGGCACCTAAGTGGTTTGGTTAAGTGTCTGACTCTTAGTTTTGGCTCAGGTCATGATCTCATGGTTCATGAGTTGAAGCCCCACATCAGTCTCCACACTGAAGGACGTTGGTGGGATTCTCTCTCTTCCTGTCTCTCTGTTCCTCCACTGCGCACTCTCTCTCTCACTCTCACATAACTTAAAATTTTTTTAAATTAATTTATTCATTCTTGAGCGAGTGGAGGGGCAAATAGAGGGAGAGAGAGATAATCTCAAGCAGGCTCTGCACTGTCAGCATGGAGCCCGACAAGGGGTTCAAACTCTCAAACTGTGAGATCATGACTTGAGCCAAAATCAAGAGTTAGACGTGTAACTGACTGAGCCATTCAGGCGCAGCAAAACAAATTAACTTTTAAAAGGGCAACATTTTGAATAGATACAACATCAAAAAGATACAATGTTGAATATCATTAGCTATTAAATAAATACCACTAAAGCCACAATGGATACTTGCTTTTGAGTCTCTAGAATTGGTGAAAAGCTTCTATGATTCTCATAAATTTCTGGTAGAGATGTAAAATGGTACATCCCCTTGGGACAACAGTTTTCTCTTTTTTATAAAATTGACATGAACATCTACCCCCTGGCTGAGCAATATCACTTCAAAGCATTTATCCAAGAGAAACAAAGGCATGTGTCCACAAACCGATTTATTTATGAATGTTCATAGCAACTTTATTCAAAATGGCCCCACATCAAAAACAACTCAAATGATTTTTAGCTGGTGAACAGATGAACATATTGTGGCATACCCATTCATCAAAATACTACTCAGTGATAGACGGAATAGAACATTGTTACTCACTGCAACATGGAAGGGTCTCACTCCATTCTCAAGGAGAAAAGACTGTATCAAATACCGGACAAAACTAGGCTGAGAAAGAGTGGTTTGGTGGCGGTCAAAGACTGGCAGGAAAGAAAGGAGGTCCGCTGACAGAAAGGTAGAAAGGAGCCTTGATGGGAGAATTCTGTATGATATGCTTTCACTTAAAATTGGTAAATTTCATTGACTTTATATTATTTCTCAGTAAAGCTGATTTGGAGTTTTTAAAGGTGAAATAATATGTTTTTAGGCAAACATTTAAATGCTAAAAAAGAAAGAAAGCAGAAAGAAAAAGTTCTTCTTGGTTAATAAAAATGATCATAGGTGGGGGCACCTGGGTGGCTCAGTTGGTTAAGCGTCCGACTTTCGCTTAGGTCCGACTTTCGCTTAGGTCATGATCTCACGGTTCGTGGGTTCGAGCCCCGCGTCGGGCTCTGTGCTGACTGCCAGCTCAGAGACCTGGAGCCTGTTTCAGAGTCTGTGTCTCCCTCTCTCTCTGACCCTCTCCTGCTCAGGCTGTCTCTCTCTCTCTCTCTCTCCTAGAAATAAATAAAAAACATTTAAAAAAATTTTTTAAAAAGTAGCACATTCAATAAATAACCTGTGGCATATCCATAAAATAGATAGAAATTTAAAAATAAAATACACAATTAGGATATACATATACATATATATATTTCTGACAGGAAAATATTTTGTTATTTAAGAATGGGCTAGAGGTGAGGCGCCTGAGTGGCTTAATCTGTTAAACGTCCAACTTTCGCTTAGGTCATGATCTCGCGGTTCATGGGTTTGATCCCGCGGTTCGTCGAGCTCTGTGCTGACTGCCAGCTCAGAGCCCGGAGCCTGTTTCAGTCTGTGACTCCCTCTCTCTCTGACCCTCCCCTGCTCATGCTGTCTCTCTCTCTCTCTCTCAGAAATAAATAAAACATTAAAAAAATGATCATAGATGATTCTAGTACCTCAGAAGGAATACAGGGGACTGGAAGAGACAAATAAGGGTATAAAGGTGAAAGAATGTGAGTGCTTTATACTAAAGTAATCACATATTGTGGGTGGCTGATATACTAGTAAAAATATATCATAAGAGCAGAATAAATGGGCACAGGTAGTAATGTTAAATTGTTGAAAAATGTTTATATTATTCAGGATATTAGAGAAGCGAAAACCTGATTAGGCTGGCGTAGCTCAGGGATGCACAGGGGAATCTGTAGGGCTCTCCCCAAGAAAGGAATGTAAGACTGTGGCTTACAGACAAGAGAGGCAAAGAGATGAAACTAAAGTATTTGATGAGTCCAAAATAACAAAAAGGCAATAAAGGGACAAACAGATAGTAAAATTTGAAAACAGAGAGATGGTAGACAGCCCCCATTATAACAAAGACTACCTTTTTTACATTTTTATTTAAATTCCAGTTAGTTAACAGACAGTGTAATATTAGTTTCAGGTGTACAATATGGTGACTCAACCCGTCGATACAGCACCGTGTGCTCATCATAAGTGAGCACCTTAAACCCCATCACCTATTTCACCCCTCCCCCCTCCCCTCCCCTCTGGTGATAAGTTTGTTCTTTAATTAAGAATCTGTTTCTCTCTCCCTCTCTCTCTCTCCTCTTCTCTCTCTTCCCTTTGCTGATTTGTTTTGTGCCTTAAATTCCACATATAAATCATATAGTACTTGTCTTTCTCTGAGCAACTTATTTTACTTAGTATTATACTCTTTAGCTCCATCCATGTCATGGCAAATGGCAAGATTTCATTCTTTTTTATGGCTGAGTAATATTGCATTGTGGCTACAGCACATCTTTTTTTTATCTATTCTCTGGTCAATGGGCACTTGGGCTCTTCCCATATCTTGCTATTGTAGATAATGCTGCTATAAACACTGGGGTGCATGGAAACTTTTAAAGTAGTGTGTTCTGTATTCATTCGATAAATACCTACTAGTGCAGTTGCTGGATCATAAGGAAGATCTATGTTTAACCTTTTTGAGGAAACTCCTCAATGATTACTTTTATTTAAAAATTTTTTCACAATGATTACTTTTTTTTTAATATTTTTATTTATTTCTAGGAGACAGAGAGAAAGAGACAGCATGAGCAGGGGAGGGTCAGAGAGAGAGGGAGTCACAGACTAAAACAGGCTCCAGGCTCTGAGCTGGCAGTCAGCACAGAGCCCGACACGGGGCTCGAACCCACGAACCGCGAGATTGTGACCTGAGCGAAAGTCGGACACTTAATCAACTAAGCCACCCAGGTGCCCCAGGCCAAGACTTCTTAAATAAAACACACACACACACACACACACACACACACACACACACACACAGCAATGACAAAAGAAAAGAGTAATAATTTGTATTTGATTAAAATGAAAAACTTTTGTTCATCAAATCTCCATTAAGGAAAATGGAAAGTCAAGCCACAGAGCAGAATAAGGCATTTACAACAAAGCAAAAATTCTTATCCATAATACATAAAAAAAAAAACAACCTACAAATCAGCCCAAAAAACCTACCACCTTTTTCAGTCAGCGAAAGACCCGAACTTTATGATATTGACTTCACGAAAGGGAATATCCAAATGGCAAATGAGCCACAAAAGCATCAATGTCATTACGTATCAGTGATATGCAAATTAAGCCACAGTGTGATTCCAACAGATGTGCACCCACCAGAGCGGCTGAAATAAAATGAGGACCAGGAACGTCAAGTGTTGGTGGGAACAGTGAGTGTCTGGCACACTTGTGCACATTGGTTGGAGGGTAAATTGGTGCAGCATCTTGGCTTGGCTGTATGTTAGCAGAGATCAACATGGGCCTACCACAGAAGCCACTCGCAGACATGCACCCAGGAGAAGTGAGTACTGATGTGCACCCAAGTCTGATACAGCTATACTCACAGGAACCCCACTGTACTCATAGAAGCTCAACATGGAAAAAACCCCAAGGGTTCACAACAGTACAATAAGTAAATGAATGTTGGTGTTTTTATATACTGAATATAAAAAGAAAGAACTAGTCCACCAGGAACAACAGACATTGACCAAAAGACAAATACAAAGGAGAACGAACTGGATGAGTCCATGTATGTGACTTTGAAAAGGGTGATTAGGTTGAAATAGGCTACCTCGGAAATGAGGTAACAGTGTTTTTACTAGCCGGAAATTCTCCTAAGTTTTTAGGAAAATTGTTTTTCTTGATCCGGACCTTGTGTAAAACCCATTGAATTGTAAAGTGAAGATCCGTGCATATTACTACACACACACACACACACAATTATTTACACGCATACATACATGTGTATATGTACTTGTGTGAATATGCATGGTATGTACATTTATGTGTATGCATACGTTTGCATATGTTTATTTGTATGTTATGTCTAAGTTCACTTAAGTTTTTAGGATTGTTATTTTTGACAAAAAAAATTTTCTGAACTTACATTATCTCCGTGGAAGAAGATTCCATCCAGACATTTCTGGAAATACCTCTCCCCCCCAGATTCCTGGGAAAGCTTCAGGGGCCTCGGTCCGGCTAAGACTTGAAGGGACAGGTGGCCTTCCCAGTACTTGATCCTTGGGCTGTCACAGGGACTTGGTCTTTGATCAGCCCACATGGCCCCCTGAGGGCAGCTGGCCTTCACCTGTCCTCGCCTAGCTTGTGCCGAGTGAGCAAATTTGCACAAGCTTGAATTCCGGTGACAAGGGCTCCATCTCTGCTCAACTCTAGAAGCTGCTCACCTCTAAGGTCCAAACAGAAAGCAGAAAGCCAGCTCCCCGCTGCCCTCGGGACCGCAGACCACTGTCCTCCCAATAACCTTGAGGACATCTCAGACGTTGCTCATTCGCAGGCGGGAGCCTTCCCACGGCCCAAGCACAGCACCCCACACCCGGGCACACCTACCCTGGTGTCTGCACCCCTCCATCCACCCTCATCCAGAGTTGAGCCAACAAAAGCTGCAGATGCCTTAAGGCACCTTCCACTGCCAACACGAAATTCTAATGGTTGGTACAAAGGAATACAAAAGCTAACTGTCTTGTTTTGTTTCAATCAGGGGGGGGAATATGAAGACAAAATACATTTTGTGACTCAGTTAGCTCTCCATCCGATGTAGCTCTTCACAACCTTCTTTCCAGTCTTTGAGAACCTTTCTTTTTCTTAAATAGTTTATTGTCAGGTTGGTTTCCATATAACACCCAGTGCTCATCCCCACAAGTGCCCTCCTCCATGCCCGTCACCCCCCTTCCCTTCCCCCACCCCCATCAGCCCTCAGTTTATTCTCAGCATTCTAGAGTATCTCATGGTTTGCCTCCCTCCCTCTCCCCAACTATTTCCCCCTTCTTCTCCCCCTCGTTCCTCCGTTAAGTTCCTCCTAATCCTCCTATACGTGCAAACATATGGTATTTGTCCTTCTCTGCCTGACTTATTTCACGCAGCATAACACCCTCAAGGTCCATCCATGTTGCTACGCGTGGCTAGATTTCATTCTTTCTCATTGCCATGGAGTATTCCGTCGTATAGATGAACCACATCTTCTTGATCCATTCATCCGTTGATGGACACTTAGGCTCTTTCCATGTTTTGGCGATTGTTGAGAGCGCTGCTATGAACACTGGGGTCCATGTGCCCCTATGCATCAGCACTCCTGTGTCCCTTGGGTAAATTCCTAGCAGTGCTACTTCTGGGTCATAAGGGAGTTCTGGTGTCAATTTTTTGAGGAGTCTCCATACTGTTTTCCAGAGGGGCTGCACCAGTTTACATTCCCACCAGCAGTCTTTAACAGATGGTGCTGGGAGAACTGGACAACATGCAGAAGAATGAAACTAGATCATTTTCTCACACCATACACAAAAATAAACTCAAAATGGATAAAGGACCTGAACGTGAGACAGGAAACCATCAAAACCCTAGAGGAGAAAGCAGGAAACAACCTCCTTGACCTCCACTGCAGCAATTTCTTACTTGACACATCCCCAAAGGCAAGGGAATCAAGAGCAAAAATGAACTATTGGGACCTCATCAAGATAAAAAGCTCTGCTCGGCAAAGGAAACAATCCATGAAACTAGTAGGCAACCAACGGAATGGGAAAAGATAGTTGCAAATGACATATCAGATAAAGGGTTAGTATCCAAAATCTATAAGGAACTCACCAAACTCCACACCCGAAAAACAAATAATCCAGTGAAGAAATGGGCAGAAGACGTGAACAGACACTTCTCCAAAGAGTACATCCAGATGGCCAACAGACACATGAGAACCTGATTTTGGCTGAGTCTGTCTCTGCTGCCGTCTGGACTCTTAGGGCTCGGGGGCAGAGCGGGCAAGGGGGAGGTGGGGCCAGCGGGGCATGGTACTCGGGGGTCTGGGGACTTGGCATCACAGACCCTCAGCAACACCTGCATGCTGCCCCTGACCTCCCCACCACCCACAGAGGAGGGCACACACCTGCGAGAAAGCATCTACCGTGAATCTCAGCACTCTGAATGTCGCTGGCTGGTCCCTCTTTGTTATGGACACCTCCCACCTCTCTGAAAGGCCCACCCCAGCTCCCATTGTTTCCTCTGGCCTGGTGTGTATTCCAACACAATCAAAGTGGAAGCGAAATCCACCTGCAATCCATCACAGCACACAAACTCATGACTCAGCCTCGCGAAGGTGCACACACGGAGCATTATTACATTGGCATTGGGTGGAAACTCAGATATGGTCCATTTATTAATACTTTTCAGTATATTTTGGAGTACAGACTTTTTCAAAATTAGAAAATCTTTCTATGAAGTCATCTTATTCAATAATCCTCATTGTTTTTAACTATTAGAGACATCAGTCCCTTTACCTCATAGGGAAAAGGAACACAGAAAATCCAGTTTTACATACTAGGAAATATAATAAAAAGTGTGTTTTTCCCTTAATTACCTATGTCTGAAATGGCAGTTTATTTGAACACTTTGGAACAAATTTCTGCAGCATTTATGTGTGTGCCGAAGAAGGTTGCCTTTCTTCTTTTTTACCGTATTTCATTGTCTTCTTAACTGTGTGAAAGAATCCACAAGTTAGATATTGTACGCAAATCTTCTGCAATGTGCATGTAATATACAACTGATTGGATCAGAAATTCCCAATAACTTATTAATCGTAAGCATGATTTCTGGTTCTAAAGTGTTATGTCCTCTTTTTAACAATGAAAAGCAAGGAGTCAATGTCGAATGTCACTGGCTCTTGCTGCATTTTGTTTTTTGTGGCTACTGAGACAATTTTTAAAACCCACAGGAATTTGATGGGATGCCAAGCAAACATTACCTGCAGTTGAGATCTCTTCAGACTTCAGGATTGGGTGCCTAGCAGGGCAGAGCCACCAATAATGACTTCCTTGATTGTTTAGAAATATTTTTAATAAGTGGTACACATTAAAAAAGGTAAGTAGGCATTCACCTAGAACATTCTCCTGCTGTCATTGCTGTTTATTTCTTGCCAAAGCTTGTTTTGTTATCACTTCTACTTTTTCCTTGGATATCTCAGAATCAATCTCATAGCAAGACAACAGTGTGCAATGTACTTCATGTGTCTTCATGATCTTCACATCCAAGTAGCACATGTGGCTCTCAAATATTGTTACCCAAGCTGAGTTAAATATAAATGTTTGTGATTGGGAAGCGCATTTTCCAACTCCACTCTCCACACGACAGATAGAAAACTCACCAACAGAATTTCACATCTGGCTCTTGGTACCCCTCCTCCCCGACATACAAACTCCTCTCTCCTTTCCTGATTATCCATGATGTTCATGCACAGTGTTTTCTATACATCCAGGTGGCCACCTTTTGTCTTCAGTATTTCTGGACCAAAATGCAGAGGGTGTTTGTGTTTATTAAAATTATGAAAACAACTCATTGTACCGGCTCAGCTCCTGGGAACCACAGTTAGTAATCGTGTGGGTGTCAGTGTGTGTGTGCACTTGTGTGTGTGTGTGTGTGTGTGTGTGTGTGTGCGTGTGTGCTGAGGGAACGGGTGGCTGTGAGTCAGGGTAAAGCTAGTTCACTACTTTCTCACCCCCAGATCACTGTCTGCTGGGGCTACCCTGGGCCTTCCCATGTGTGTTACCTTGTACAATGGGGATGCACGCTCTTCAGGGCCACCTCCTCATTCCTCACCGCACCTCATCTCTCCTTAAAGCACATAAGGCCTCCCCCAGATGAGCCTTACGAAATGTCAGACGTGCAGGCTTAGATTAGCCTATTGTTCAAGGGTCCGATTCTTACAGGAGTTGTCTGGGGAGTTTGGGGAAAAGCGTTAATTTGAAAACAATCATTTCTTACTACCTGAAATGTAGTAAATGAAAGCCATTACTTTACCTCTGTGAGCCTCAGATTCCTCATCTGTCAAATGGGAATAATTACACAAAAAGCATGTTTGCTTGAAATTAGAGGTGTTTGTACACGTGAAGGGGGCACCGTAAACCCTGAGCAACAGGACCCAGTGCTGACTGAAGTTGCTGCTACCTCTTGCATGACCGACTCTCCTGTAGCAGAAGCCGTGTCCCAGTGTAGACACTAAAATCGAGTTTAACAAATCCCTGCTTGGCAATGCCTCCATGTCCTAGAAAAAGAGATGAAGATTATCAATCACACTTTCAGAGAGAAATCCCTTGTCCCTACAACACTACTTTTCTCACTCATTCTTAGAATTTCAACTACCCTTGGGGGCGGGGGGAGGTCCCACAGCGCTCCCCCACCTCCTACTGGTGTTTCCTCTGTCTGAACACAGCGAACGTCTGCTCTTCCTCCCACTCACCCACTGTCCCCCTGCCTCACCTCCTCAAGATGGATAAAACTGGATAGATTGATAGGAGGAGCTCCCGGAAGCTCATCCCCCTCCCTTCCCTGTTACCTTGTCGGAGGAGACGGTGTGCAAATTGTGAACACTGTGTCCCATGTTTTCCTGTTCACTTCCTGACTCCAGACTTCCTGTGTCTATCGGTTAATCAACCAGAAGCCTCTCTGTTCTCCCCATTCTGAGGATCGCATCTCTGCTCCAGGTGCTCTCCAGCTTACGTGGACGCTCTGCAGAACTTTCTGGCTGCAGTCTCACCCTCGTCAAAAGCTTCCCTTGCTTCTGCATGACAAGCAGTGATGTCACTGTCGCCTGCCCTGAGCAGGGACCCAGTTCGTCCCTATTATTGGCTTGGGCGTATTCCAGGGTCACAGGCTCACAGCTGTACCTTTTCTCCCCATACAGATACTCTCAGTCAGGCAGACCCTTTCTGCGTGTGTCCTGACCCTCCATAGCTATGTTTAAACGAGTCCTCATATTTCAGTGTTGGTGCTAGGCATCAACGTCCATTTCTGGGTATGAATCGACCATGACGCAGCTCAAAAATCAGTCTAATCAGAATGTGAAAAAATTTGGTTAAAAAAAATGTCTATAAGGTCACAACCTTCTGATGTCAGAGAGCTGATGCTGATGAGCCAAGACATAGATGTTTTGTTATGGAAGGGCTACAGCCAAGTGCCCGCTGATGGATGAGTGGATAAAGGAGAGGTGGTGTATGTACACAATGGAGCCGTACTCGGCAATCAAAAAAAAAAAAAAATGAAATCTTGCCATTTACAACAATGCGAATAGAACTAGAGGGCCTCATGCTAAGCGAAATGAGTCAGTCAGAGAAAGTCAAGTACCATATGACTTCACTCGTATGAGGAATTTAAGATACAAAACAGATGAACACAGGGAAGGGAAGCAAAAATAATGTAAAAACAAGGAGGGGGGGGAAACATAAGAGACTCTTAAATATAGAGAACAAACTGAGGGTTCCTGGAGGGGTTGTTGGTGGGGGGAAGGGCTAGATGGGGGAGGGGCATTGAGGAGGACACTTGTTGGGATGAGCACTGGGTGTTACATGTCGGGGGTGAATCACTGGAATCTACTCCTGAAATCATTATTGCACTGTATGTATGCTACCTACCTTGGGTATAAATAAATAAAAACCTAATTTTTAATTGCACATGTAATACTCAGTTGCTGTAGAACTACAATAATAAAAAATTGCAATCCTGTAGAAAAAGAAAAAAGAAAAAAGAAAGGCCTACAGCATGCTTGTGGGGCAGGGCGGGAGGAGTCCAAGTTTGCATAGTCCTATAAGGGGTAAGGCTCCTCTGGAAGCCTGAAGTCTCTCTTCCTCACTGACTTTCCAGGACACGGGACAAGCCACTTAGCCCAGCTCTGTCATGGGTCGTTTGCCTATTAATATAAGGATCCCAGGCTAGAGCTAATCTCTGAGGGGTTTTCCATTTACTTACGATGGTCAAATGCTTGGCGTCTGTAATTCTGCCTCCTCAAACTCAGGACACATGTGCAATGACACCTCATCCCCACTGGGGTTAAATCTATTCTCTCAGCGTTAAAATAACAGTTTCCCACACGACCCATATGAGCAAGACCACATTGGCTGCACATAGACCCACCCGAGACTGCCCCCTTGCCTTCCTGTGAATGCCACACACTATTTCTCAGACTGTAATTCTCTGCTTGAAATGCAAGAACAGGCCGTCTCGGGCGGGGGGGGGCTGGCAGTTCAGTCGGTTAAGCACCTGACTTCAGTTCAGCTCAGGCCATGATCTCATGGTTTGTGAGTTCAAACTCTGTGTTGGGCTTTGAGCTGACAGTACAGAGCCTACTTGGGATTCTCTGTCTCCCTCTCTCTCTCTGCCCTCCCGTGCTCATATCCTCTCTCTCTCTCTCAAAATAAATAAACATTTGAAAGAAGAAATGCAACAAGAACGTGAATGACCTCCGTGGTACACAGCCCTGTGCTCACACCAACAGGGATTCACGCCAAGGTACCGGACCTTGTCGAATGAGGTCCGGGGAACAAGAGCGCTATTTACCATGTGTGCTTACACAATGCGCCCTTCTCAGGCCAATGCGAACCCAGCTGGTGGCTTCTGAAGCCCAAGTGAGGCTGAGCTTAGGGGAGACACACTAGACCCACCCGCTGCCGCAGCCCTCACGTCCTTCCCCAAGACTGTCCGCCCTCGTCTGCTGGGGCTGCTGTGACACGGTGCCGCCCACTGGGACGCTTGGACGCCAGCCGTCTGTGTTCTCCCAGGAGGCTGGCAAGGCGTGCTTTCCGGTGAGGCCTTTCTTCCCGGCTTGCAGATGGCCATCTTCTCACTGGGTCCTCCCACCGTGAAGAGAGAGAGTTCAGGTGTCTCTTCCTCCTTCGTAAGGGTGCTAGTCACGAGGGCCAGAGAGCCATGCTTCTGACTTCATGGAACTGTAATCACCTCCACGAAGACTCTATGTGGGTGGGAATTAGGGCTTCAACATGAATTCCAAGGGGAGCACAGTTCAGCTCACAGCCATGACCTCCACAGAGATTCCTGAATCTCCCCAACCAATCATCTACAGGCGAACTCTTGTATCACATTTCCACTCAAAGGCAGGGAGTTATGTGCACTCACATGCACACCCACGCACACACGACGTGCACACACACTCACGATGTGCACACCACATCCCTACCCACAGAGCACGGCCCTCTGCTTCCCTCGGTGTCCTGATTTCCCCGCACCACGATGAGAGCAGAAATCTGGATCTCGGAATGGTAGCTGTTGAAACAAAACCCCAAGGCAGCTCCAGGTCTCCGCCCAGCATTTTGGGTCAAGAAAGTTTTGTAAAACACTGAGATCATCCATAATAAAACCAATGGGAAACGAGGAGCTAAAATAGAGAGAAGGTTTATGGTTCCACTTTTTTTCTGTTTGCATGGAGCCTCCAAATGATCATTCTGTCATAGTTGGTCGTAAAGAATTATGATTTAAGAATGCTTTTCCCAAAAAGATCATGGTGGTTCTGGCAGTCTTACTCAGATTGACGCCATCCTTTCTGGAAATTTCCCTGCCTCCATGTTTTCTTTATTTCTAGACTGCTCATTTCTGTGCAACATTTCAATCCCTTAACCTCCACCAGGTACGTTCATATGTGTGAGGAGGCTCATGTGCGGGACACTGAGTGCACTGAGTGCTCCTTGAAGAAGGACCTTCAGATTTTGTTTCCTTAGTTTCTCTGAAAAACAAGGAAAGATATAAGCTAACATTATATTTCGTTTTAATTTTATTACCTTATAAAACCGAACCCAAAATTTGGATAAAGCCACCAGTAATTTGGCTCTCAATATTCTGCTCCTCGGTTAGTCTACCTTAGTTATTGAGGTGGTCAAGCCGGCCAGTTTTATACAGAATGGGATGTGGATCATTGTATACAATTTAGCTGTGAAGCATAGAGATAACTTTAAAGAAATATCACCCTGACACCATTTAAAAACACTATTTAAACCCACTATTTCCTGTGTTACAAATGCATTTCGTTCATTCATTCATTCAGTCAGTCATTCAGTCATTCAGTCACTCAGCAGAGATTTGTTGATTGCTCATTTTGTGCAAGGCCCCCCATTAGAGAACCCAGGGATGAAGAGCCTTGGGCTACGTCCACTCACCAATGGCCCCACATCCTGATGACAATGCACCAGGGGCAGTTTGGGGTCACTCGGCCCCTGGGTGAGCAGTGTAAGAGCCAGCACTGTGATTTCATACATCGCTCTTTTATCTCTTTTATCTTCCAGACACACAGGCACACACAGACACACATACAGACACTCATGCACAAGCACGCACATAAACACATATACACATATGCAAACACACACAGACTCACACACACACACACACACACACACACACACACACACACACATACACACCCTTCTATCCTATTGCTCAGACTCCTCCTTTATCCATTTTAAGTCAGAAAGTGTTTTTTTGTTCCCAGGGAACCTGGATGGCTCAGTTGGTTAAGTGTCTGACTCTTGATTTTGGCTCAAATCTCATGGTTTGTGAGTCCAAGCACCTCGTCAGGTTCTGTGCTGACAGCATGGGGCCTGCTTGGGATTCTCTCTCTTCCTCTCTCTCTCTCTGTCCCTACCCCGCTCACTCTCTCACTCAAACTGCATGAATACACGGTTTTTAAAAAATGAAATAAAGGTTTGTTGTTGTTGTTATTGTTGCTAGTTAAAAATACCCTCGAAGGACAAAAACTTGCCCAGACGACGTGCTGTGGGACATAAGGCAATCGGAGGAGAACTGGACACCGGAAATCCTCTTTAGCAAACTCAGCGTGACTGAAGGTGGACAGGACCCCAGGAGGCCTCCGCAGGGGCCAGCTCCAGCCTGGGGGTGCGAATTCTGTCTTGCTGGTTACAAATTATCCTCAGTGAAAGAATTCTCATTCCTGGTTTGTTGCCCATCACTTCCTTTTTATGCGTAACAATGCGGGCCTCGTGCAGAAGGGCAGAGCCTAGAACAGCCCACTCTCCACCGGATGTAAGCGCAAGTTCAAGTTCTCATGCGATAGGACAGCCCAGTAAGCAGGGCTTGAGCTCCAGCGTGGAAGCTCGAATGTTACAGGCACCTGGGAAAGCCTAATCACGGCATGAGAAGAAATCATACCAGTGAGAGTTGTGTCTTTATGATAGATAATGGTCTATTTCATCTAGTGGGGGAGGGTGGGATTCAGCGAACGGCCCACTAAACAAAATGCTGCGGAGGGTGATAACTTTTTAAATGATATAAGTATCACAGTACAAATAGCAGATGTCAGTCCGGTAGACGGACACAGCCCTCCAGGGCCTTAGGGCTCCACTGTGCACCTAGCTGCTCAGTCCTTGCTCCTTCTCAACCAGAAAGAGCACGGGTTTGGATGCTACTTTAACCTTGAATTCAGATTGAACATCTATCATAGATCTTGAAAATTAACATGATTTCCAGACCATACCAAAACTTGAAACATAATACAAAGCATTAACTACAAATCTCAGTTTTACATCAAAGGTATGAACAATTAGGCTTCAAGTGCCAACATTTACAACTTGGGACTATTTAGACCGAGGCTAACTTTAAACTGCAAAATCCTTATAACCTTCAATTTTTTTTTTAAATGCTTGTTCTGCTTTGAGAAAGAGTGAGCAGAGGAGGGGCAGAGAAAGGTGGGGGTGGAGGATCCGAAGCAGGCTCTGCACTGACAGCAGCGAGCTTGATGTGGGGCTTGAACTCACAAACCATGAGATTATGACCTGAGCCGAAGTCTGACGCTCAACCAACTGAGCCCCCCAGGTGCCCCGAAACTACCATATGCCTAGGACTAAGCACCCTGCTAAGAATTGCTAAGGTTCTGTTCCTTAGGATCCCCAAACTGGGCCACTCAATCCACTAGTGACACAGAAGGCATAAACCACACCCATGACCACTTCCTCATCGCACAGCCAACGTTATCATGAGGCAGGGGACACACATGCGGCTGCAGAAGCAACCGGCTTCTCGGACTGCGGGGACCGCGGAGATGGGGTTCACCCTGCAGCGAGCCAGGCAGCGCCCAGCGAGAGCCAGCGCACCGCGGACGCACACCCAGCAGCTTCACTGGCCCCGAAGCATCAAGAGGATTACTGGGCAAGTCTGTCCTTAGTAAGAGCTGACACAGTGTAAGGGTCTCAATATTCTGAGCCAGGTTCTTTAAAATGTTAAACATAGAATAACCGTATGTGGGGCGCCTGGGTGGCTCAGTGGGTTAATCGTCTGACTTTGGCTCAGGCCATGATCTCACAGCTCCTGGGTTTGAGCCCTGAGTCAGGCTTCGTGCTGACAGCGCGGAGCCTGCCTGGGATTCTCGCCCCCTCTCTCTGTCCCTCCCCCCTTTATATATAAAGTTTATTTGTTATGAAATAATAATAACATTTTATTATTTAATTTTATTTATTATTTTATTTATTTATTGTATTATATTATAGATTTATAATATATAAATAACTATTATTTATTATATTATATTTTATTTATTTATACTCTTTATTTATACTTATAAATAAATAAGTATATTTATTTATACTATTATATAAATAACTATTATTCATCTATTATAGTTATTATATATTAATAATATATTATTATGTAATATAGAAATATTAATTTCTATATAGTAATATATTGTAAATAGAATATTATATATATATATAGAATATATAGTAACATAGACAAAAAAGAATAACCCTATGACCCAGGACTTCTATTGTTAGGTACACACTGAAAGAGCAGAAAACAGAGAGTCGATCACTTGCCCTCTTGTGAACAGATGTTCACAGCAACATTATTCACAGTGGCCCAGATCAGGAAACAGCCCACGTGCCCGTCAGCGATGAGGGGCTAAACTACGGCGTGGTCTATCCCTGTGGTGAAATAGTATACAGTCCTAAGAAGGAAGGAAGCCCTGATACGCTCCACGGTAAGGAGGACCCTTGAAAACATCACCCTGAACGAAGGCAGGCGGACCCAGAAGGGCATGTGCTGCATGCTTCCCTCCGTGCGAAACGTCCAGAACGAGCACATCCGTAGACATAGAGCAGATGAGGGGGTCCGGGGAGGGGGACTGAGGAGAAATGCTTCATGGGTCGGGGCTTGACTTGGGGAAGAGAGCGAATGTTTTGGAACTTCCGTCAGGTGGAGGTGACACAGCACTGTGAATGGAGGAAAGGCGTGTGCACCTGTAACGGTCGCTTCCGTGTGCATCTTAATCCCGTAAGAGAAAGAAATCTATCTCCAGTGTAGAGCGTGCAGCCCGTAAGCGACAGAGTCGGTGGGGCCAGCTCCCAACCCCGCCGCAAAACCCTGGCGCCGAAGCGTGTGGCTCTCGCCCGTCCTGCCAGGCGCTCTGCTGTTGCTTACTTAGGACTCTGTCTGCACCCGCACGTGTGCTTCATGGGGTCCGGAAGCCGAGAAGCATCAGCCCTGGCTTCGCACGGCCCCCCGGGGACAAGGCACGACAGAGGCCCCCCGGGAACGCGTCGCGCCACAGCTGTGTCGCCAGCGCGCAGGGGACACACGCCTCCGCGGCGGCTGCGCATCCAAGCTGCTGCTCCACGAGGGCCCGCAGAAATCGCCGGAAGCAGAATGAGCGACAAAGGGCGCGAGGGTGCGCTGACCCAGGGCTTCAAAGGCGCAGCTAGCAGAGGACAGCTGGGTGAGCAATAACCCGGATCGCGACTGCCTCCCGCAGGAAAAGGTCAGGGCGACGCCGAGGGACGGGTGAAGCTTTTCCGTGGCGCTGCAATGGTCGCGGCAGGGGCGGGCCCGTGCTGACCCCGGCGCGGACGCCCTTGGTGCCCGGCCACTCCCGGGCTCTGTGTCATGAGCAGCGACAGCTTTCCCGGAGGTCTGGACAGATGGCACAGTTAGCGGGGCTCAGGCCCCCCGCAGCCGAGTGTCGGCGGGGCCCTGCCTTCCCCGCACAAGAGCACGGAGGCAGCCCCCCTCCCGCAGGGGGCGGATCGGGTCGTGCCCGAAGGGCAGGGGGGCCAGAGCCCCGCACCCGGGCGCCCGGCTGCGCGATGCCCTGCGGTGCCTTCTGACGCTGGTTTCCTCATCCTCACGTCACAAATGAGACTGCAGTCACCAGCCACAGGCCCCGCTCAGGCCCCTCACGGTCGCGAGCTCCGCAGTCGGGCCCTGTCGAGCTGCCTGGGTCGCTTTCCTGTCCTCGCCTTAGTGGATAGTGCCTGCCCCTCGCTCCCTTTCATGGTCACACCCCCACCGCCCGACAGTCTGAGTGGCTTGTGGCCGAGAAAGCCACTCCAGCGCCCCACTGCTGTCCCCAGAGTCGCTTCCCCAGCGCGGTCTGTCCACCTCCTCCGGCCGCCACTGTCCGGCAATCAATATGCGTGGCCAGCAGGGAGGGGCCCCCAGAAGTCCTGCGCAGCTGAAGGCCTGGCCACCTGGGCACTTATGAGGAGGAGTGTGTAATTAAGTGGGGGCTGGCTCCCGGCCCCCCAGGGCATGGGGCGTTATTAAGAAGGAGCCCCTCTCATTACCCAGTAAAGAGCACCGATCGGCCGTCGGCACCGGGCAGGCCTCTGATGGCCCTTTTGTCACCACTGAGGAAGAAGAGTGCACTTTCCGTTGGAGCCGGGTGGGCTGAATGTGATCATTTGAAAAGCCGTGAAAGAGAGGGGTGGGCCTGGGGGCATACACAGCCCCATATGCCGGAGGCGGCGGTACAAGTGTAATTCTAGACTATTATGGTGACACGCAGGGTCGGTTCTGCCCCAGAACAGGAGACAGCGGCGGGGATTATGCAGGACACGCTGTCGCGCGATGAAATTTGCAGAAATCTGTTAACCCCAGCTCAGACCCAGTGAATATTTTATTGCTTAACACTGAGAAAAGTATAGTTATTAACTATAGAGAGATAGAGTCTCCAGGCCTGGAGATAAGAGCCAGGGAGGCGGCCGACTTGCTGCCCTGCAGGTGAGCGCACACCGAGAGCCGAAGGAGGCAGGGGTGAAGCACAGGGGGCCGGGATCTTCCCAGGAGGGGCGCTGAAGTCTCCCAGCCCTCCTGCTGAAGAAGGAGAGTTATACTGCGGTGCTGAGAGCAATTACCATCCCCGGGGCTGGTGGAGGAAGCCAGGTTCTTCCAGGGATGGAGGGAGAGGGGTCCTGGGCGGGATTCTCTCTATAAATGTGTTCTTGGACTTCCGCCATTTCTAAGCATGATAGAAAGGAAAGGCAGTTTTTACTTTATTTTATTTATTTTATGTTTTTAATGTTTATTTATTTTTGAGAGAGAGGTCCAGAGGGCAAGCAGGGGAGGGGAAGAGAGAGATAGAGACACAGAATCCAAAGCAGGCTCCAGGCTCTGAGCTGTCAGCACAGAGCCCGACGTGAGGCTGAAACTCATGAACCATGAGATCATGACCTGAGCCATAGTTGGACACTCAACCGACTGAGCCCCCTAGGCGCCCTGAGAGCTTTTATTTAAAGGCAAATGGGAAACAAAGTACAATTTACAGTCACAGACCGTAAGAGGAGGGGCCCGCTGCTGGCCCTGCATGATAGCCACAGAAGGGACCATGAAATGTGCGGTTGGCGTGAGAACCCCTAATGAAAGTCCTGGGGGTTTCTTACCTGCGTGGTGATGTGGTTAGTGAAACACACGGTGTTTGGGCCCTGGGTGTGTTTCCCAGCTTGCCCAGGAGAAAGGCTGGTGGAAAGAATGTGCCAGACAAGGCCTGGCAGGCAGCCGGCCCCCTGACGCAGGAGGAGGGACGGGGGTACATGCTGGGGCCCCCCATTTGGTGCTGCAGGAGGGACAGGCCCCATTACAGGAAGCGCCTGCCAGCTGCGGGCTGGGCCCCGAGGGCTCCCCTAGGCAAGCCCGCCTTTTCCAGCATCGCATCCCCTCCCAGCTTGCCCAGGGAAACTGAGTCAAAAGGTGACTGAGGTCTGAGGGTCATATAGACTGAGACACAGCTGGCCCGGAAGCGGCCCAGGCCAGAGCAGCAATCCGTCTAACGCTGGTGGGAAGCCAGCCGTCTCTGCCTTTTATTCCTTGGAACAAACTGTTTTTACCCAACAAACCCATTCCTGCATCATTGAACCCCTGCTTTGTCCTCGTCAAGGTAACTGGATTAAACACCGAACAAATAGATAAACTTGAAACAGAACGTATAGGCCACAAAGTACAAGCACGCTGTTTATGTAAAGTGGCTCATCGGCGCCCCCCACCACCACCGCCCCCCGGGCCCCAGCGCGCACACTCAGACACAACAACAATGAAAGTGAAGCTTGGCCTGGCTTTTTAGCAAATCGCCGAGATTATTGAGATCACGTTTGCCCAACGGTGTCACAAGGTCACGGAAAAAACCAACACAATATGCTTCTCCCACCCCAGCCCATCTGAACGCCAGCTCCCGGCGTAAGCAGAGCCCAGGGGCTGCGCCGGCAGAACAAAAGCGGCCCTCTGCTAATTGACTGAAAAATTAGCCAGGTCCCCCCGTGGGAGGCCCAGGAGGCTGCAGCAGATGGAGGCCGCCTGGGCGCCGCGGCTCAGAACGCCTCTCAGAACCCGCTGCGGGTCTGCGGCAATTATGGGTCACATCGCCGCTCGGTGAGACAGAAGACCAGCCAGAGGACGGGAGGGGAGAAGCCGCAGGCCCGGAAGGCAGCAAATGGGCCGTGCCCCCCACCAAGACTCTGCCCTGCAGCTCCGGGCGGTGCCCCCCTCAGGCTGCCCACGTTTGCTGCGTTTTGTTTTACGGGGTCGGGGGGAGGCCCGACCTCTAGCCCAACCAAGTGCCTTCTTCCTCTTTTTTCTGTGATTTCACGATCCGAATTAATCTCTATTTTGGTGTCCTAGTCTCCTGTGATGACCAGGCAATGGAAGTGTCTGTGTGATTGCTCACTGTAAACATGCAGGAGGTGTGTGTGTGTGTGTGTGTGTGTGTGCACATGAGTCCACCATCACACACACACACTCGTCTTCAACCACAACTTCACAACACTGGCCGGGGTTACTTCTTCTAACAAGAGATGAAAGCCTGTGGCCACCCCCCTTGTTTTGTGGCTTAGAAGATGTTTTAATCGCAGATCTGCCCCTGAGATCTCCAAGTGCTGAGCGACGGCCCCAGCAGCCTCCTGTCCCCAAGCCCGAGAGTGGGAAATTCTTGGGTAATCGACATTTTTGAGATGCTGTAGAAGCTGGGTTAATAAGTAAATGATAGAACCCTGACTCTCAACTATCCAGGCTTCTTTGTTTTTTACCAGAAGAAATACATGTCCAGAAGAATACAGTAGAAATTCTATTCTACCCCTATCTAATGAAAAAAAAAATCAAGTTTGCTTATGTTGAATACCCCTTAGCTCTGAAAATAAGGCTTTAATTTCCTTACTATTATTTTTGCCATGTTAAATGTATCCGTTGTAGAATTATTAATTCAGACACAATTTCACTATTCACAAACTTCATTTTTGTCTCAAGTACCTATAGGTGGTACTTTTTTGGTAAAACCTTGATTTCATCGCTGTGATGTGGAAAATGTTTTAAAAATCACATCGCAGAAGGCAAAACAAAAACATTCATGCCAGCCTATAGATAGCTGATGATTAATTAAACATAAGATACACTTTATATCTTCACATATGCGTTTCTGTTTGAGGTTTAGTATGTGTTCTACCAATGTTAGCAAAATTGAATCATTTCAATTTGCCAACTTCTTTTTAAAATTTTAAAAATTATAGTCCATCAATACAACAATTCCGGAAGAAAGAACATGAGAGAAAATCATCCATAATTCTGCGAAACAGAGGTCTTTTATCACTTTGCCTAGCCCCTTTTATTTTTTCCATGCCAAAATTTTTTATAAGATTAAATATAATTCACAATTTCACAGTATAACCCATCGCACTTCATATTATTACAAATCTGCTTTCTCAGGTTGCCGCAATCTTTATGATTATCCTTTGACTATTTTAGCGAGTGGCAGTATCACTACCTAGCTCTCCACTACCACTGGCCATTTGGTTTTTCCCCTTGGTTTAAGCTCTCATACAGTAAGGTTGCCTTTTTTTGGTGTGCGGTGGTGTGCACGTGTGTGGACATGTGCAAACATGATCACAATCACAATAGAGAGCACTTCTGTCACATCAAAAACTCCCTGTGCTCTCCCTCTCTCCCTTTATAGTTGCCTCTTCCTCTCCACTCTGACCCTCAACCACCCTGATCTATCCCACATCATTATGGTTTTGCCTGCCTGAGAATGTCGTATGAATATAAATGTGGCCCCACAGTACGTCGCCCTGAAACTGGCTTCTCTCACTCAGCACAGTGCTTTTGAGACACTCAAGCTGGCGCGTGTCAGAGCAGCACAGGCCTTGTTACTACTGAGCAGTCAGTATTCCACATCGTGGCCGAGTGTAGCTTGTCAATCCGTCTACCTGGTGAAGGACGCTCAGCCTCCTTCCGTCGTTCACCCACTGGAAATAAGCTACTGTAGACACTTGTGCCTGGGGTTGGTGTGACCTTAAATTTCCATTTCTTGGATAAATGCCCAGGCGTGGAGTTGCTGGCTTAGGTGGTAAATATGCAGTTAAGGTGATAGGAAATTGACACGTTGGTTTCCAGAGAGGCTGTTCCAGTTTTCATTGCAACAGGACGTGTATTGTACTTCTTCTGCATCGTCTCCAGCCCCTGGGACTGTCTCTGTTTTTTATTCTGGCGACGGTAGTGCTGGCTCCTCACAGTCTGATTTTGCATTTCCCTAATAGCTAATGACACCGAACATCTTTTCATGTGCTATTTGCTTCTTCTTTAGTAACGTCTGTCCAGTTATTTTGCCCATTTTCAAGTAGGTTGTTTTCTTACTGTTTGGTTTGGGGAGGGTTATATTTATATATATTACATGTATTATATATATAGATAATATTTTTCCTGAATACAAGTCCATTTTCAGATACCTAATTTACAAATATTTTATCTTCATTTACAGTTTGTATGTCATTATTTTAAGTTAGCCTCCTTGGGGCATCTGGGTGGCTCAGTCAGTTGAGCATCCAACTTTGGCTCAGGTCACAGTCTTGTGGTTCTTGAGTTCAAGCCCCACATTGGACTCTGTGCTTATAGCTCAGAGACTGGAGCATGCTTTGGATTCTGTCTGTCTATCTGTCTGTCTGTCTCTCTCTCAAAAATAAATAAACATTTGAAAAATGTTAAGTTAGCCTTCTTTAACAGAGCACAAATTTTAAAATTTTGATGAATTCACTTTTATCATTTTTTTTCAGTAATTGAACGCTTTATGGTAAGTTGATGATATTCTTAGTGTACAGTTGCCTGTAGTGTTCCCGGACTCCTTTAAGATCCATGAGGTGATATAACCTCCCTCATACTTCATATCAGTGATTTGTATTTTTTCTCTCTTTTTGCCAGTCTACCTAGAAGTTTATCAATTTTATTGATCATTTCAAAGAAGCAGCTCTCAGTTTTTCCATTTTCTCGATGGTTTTTCTGTCTTCAGTTTCATGGATTTCTGTCTTATTTCGATTATTTTCTTGTCCTTTGTTGATGTGTGTTTATTTTCCTCTTCTCTTTCTGGATTCTGAAAGATGAAGCATGAATCTCTAATTTGAAACCTCTCTGAGTTTTTCCTACACACCTCCAATACTATCAATCTCCCTCAAAGCACTGTTACAAACACATTCCACACACTGACTACGGGATATTTAATTTTATTTCTATTCAGAATATTCCTTTGATATCTGCCCTCCATCCCATAGATTATATAAAAGTGTACTGGTACACTTATAAGTATTTGGAGATTTGGGGATTTTCTTGGTATCTTTGTCTTATTGGTTGTAGTTTAATTCTATTATGACCTAAAAAGATATTTTGCATTATTTCCGTTCTTTTCAGTTAGTTAAGGTTTGTTTTATGACTAGAGATATGGAGCTGGTGAACGTTACGCATGCATTTGAGAAGGATAGGCATTATCTGTTGGGGTGGAATGCTGTGTAAATCTCAGTTAGGTCCAGGTGGCTGATGGTGATATTTAGCTCTTCTGTGTCCTTGCGTATGTTCTGTATGCAGGTTGTGTCTGCTGTAGAGAGGTGGGTGCTGAATACTGGTCAAGTATTTTATAGAACATCCCTTAAAGCTGTCAGAGTTAAAAAGAAAAAAAAAAAAGAAATTTTGAAAAACTGTCATTGCCAAAAGAAGCTTAAGCAAACATGCCTAAATGTAATGTGGTATCATGGATGGAATTCTGAAACAGAAGAAGGACATTAGTGAGATACAACAATAACAACAACAAAAATGAATAAAGTACACAATATTGGATCAATACTGATTCAAAGTGAAAACCAAAGCTGGAGGCATCACAGTTCCGGACTTCAAACTGTATTACAAAGCTGTAATCATCAAGACAGTATGACACTGGCACAAAAAAAAACAGACACCTAGATCAATGGAACAGAATAGAAAACCCAGAAATGGACCCACAAATGTACGGCCAACTAATCTTTACCAAAACAGGAAAGAATATCCAAAGGAAAAGCACATAGTCTCTCCAGCAAATGGTGTTGGGCCTGGACAGCGACATGCAGAAGAATGAACCTGGACCCTTTGTTACACCATACACCAAAATAAACTCAAAACGGATGATAGACCTAGGGGCACCTGGGTGGCTTAGTTGGTTAAGCGTCCGACTTTCTCTTAGGTCATGATCTCGCGGTTCGTGGGTTTGGGCCCCGCGTCGGGCTCTGTGTTGACTGCCAGCTCAGAGCCTGGAGCCTGTTTCAGTCTGTGATTCCCTCTCTCTCTGACCCTCCCCTGCTCACGCTGTCTCTCTCTCTCTCTCCTAGAAATAAATAAAACATAAAAAAAAATGGATGACAGACCTAAATATGAGACAGGAGATCATCAAAATCCTAGAGGAGAAAATAGGCAACAACCTCTTTGGCCTCAGCCACAGCAACTTCTTACTAGACACATCTCTGGAGGCAAGGGAAACAGAAACAAAGTGAACTATTGGGACCTCATCAAGACAAAAAATTTCTGCTCAGCAAAGGAAACAGTCAACAAAGTTAAAAGGCAACTGACAAAATGGGAGAAGATATTTTCAAATGACATCTCAGATAAAGGGTTAGTATCCAAAATCTATAAAGAACTTACAAAACTCAACACTCAAAAAACAAATAATCCAGTGGAGAAATGGGCAAAAGACATGAACAGACACTTTTCCAAGAAGACATACAGATGGCTAATAAACAAAAAGGTGCTCAACATCTCATCATCAGAGAAATAAAAATCAAAACCACAATGAGATACCACCTCACACCTGTCAGAATGACTAAAATTAACAATGCAGGAAACAATAAATGTTGGTAAGGATGCAGAGAAAGGGGAAATCTCTTGCACTGCTCGTGGGAATGCAAACTGGTGCAGCCACTCTGGAGAACAGAATAGAGGTTTCTCAAAAAATTTGAAAATATAGCCACCCTATGACCCAACAGTTGTACTACTAGGTATTTATCCAAAGAATACAAAAATGATGATTTGAAGGAGCACATATACCCCAATAGCAGCAGTATCAACAATAGCCAAATTATGGGAGTGCCTGAGTGGCTCAGTCAGTTAGGTGTCTGACTCTTGATTTCAGCTCAAGTCATGATCTCATGGTTGCTTTGAATTTGAGCCCCGTGTCAGGTTCTGCACTGACAGTGTGGAGCCTGCTTGGGATTCTCTCTATCTCCCTCTCTCTCTCTTCCCCCCTCCTCACTTGTGGTCTCTCTTTCAAAAAAATAAATAAACTTCAATAAAAAACAAAAACCAACTTATGAAAAGGGCTCAAATGTCCATCGACTGATGAATGGATTAAAAAGATGTGATACACACACACACACACACACACACACACACACAATGGAATATTACTCAGTGATCAAAAAGAATGAAACCTTGCTAATTGCAACAAAATGGATATGTAGTATGCCAAGTGAAATAGGTCAATCAAAGAAAGACAAATACTATGATTTGCTCATATGTGGAATTTAGGAAACAAAACAGAAGAACATAGAGGAAGGGTTAGAAAATAAGATAAAAACAGAGAGGGAGGGAAACCATAAGAGACTCTTGAATAGAGAGAACAAACTGAGGGTTGCTGGAGATGTGTTGGTTGGGGGGATGGACTAAATGGGTGCTGAACATTAAGGTGGGCACTTGCTGGGAGGAGCACTGGATGTCCTGTGTAAGTAATCACTAATTTCTACTCCTGAAACTGTTATTACAGTCGGTGGGGACAGACTGTGAAAGAACCATGAACAACCTTCTGGGATGATGGAAATTTTCCACATCACAAATGAAGTGATAGT
Source organism: Proteles cristata cristata (assembly GCA_017311185.1). Taxonomy (NCBI): domain Eukaryota; kingdom Metazoa; phylum Chordata; class Mammalia; order Carnivora; family Hyaenidae; genus Proteles; species Proteles cristata. The sequence continues at coordinate 869,688 of JAESUZ010001109.1, read as the reverse complement.
TTCGCTGATATACACGTATTTCAAACCTCCTTTAAAGGTACACTTCATATTTGTTTGTTTGATGGTTTGTAAATTATCCTTCAATAAAGCCGATTTTTTCAAAAAAATCCATGACCCAGAAGATTCTAGAAGGTAAGTAGAGAACACATTCCAATAGAATTCAGGGTAAACCCCAGGCAGGGCTGGGAACTGATTATGGCCACATGACAGTCAGTGAAGGGTGATTCAAGGGTCTTCAGGGCTGGACCAGCACCAGAGACTGACTGACGTGGTGATATCTTGGGAGAGGACAGAGCAGAGCCCCGGGGAGTTTGGGGAATACACGGGGAAAGGAAGAATGAGCAGATCAGAAATACAATGGCAGGACATCTAAACTCCGTACATCACTGGTAATTCCCTTAAATGATGGGGTCCATTGTTCCCGGGATGTGGGGACTTGAGGAACTCAGAGATGCTTGGAAACTTTAAAATACTGATATGTAGGGCGTTTTGGGGATACTTAATGTCAAGGGTAATATGATCTGAATTGTTTCAGAAAAAATAAAGATGAAATCTCAGAACTGACAAATACAACTCACACTTGAAAGGCAGCCCTCACTAAAACACACAAGGACCTTGTCAGTAAATACAGAAACATGTGCTTTCTATGTTCCCATCTCTAAACAAAAGTTTGACAAACTTCCAAAGTTAACATTGGTTGCACACACACACACACACACACACATACACACACCATGTGTACATACGGAGAGAGAGAGAGAGATTATAAGTGTGGGGTTTGGGTTTTCTCATGTCTCTGCCTCCTATCATGTTAGAAGGAAATAAAAATAAAACTGGTCCTTGGGATTCTGGTTGGCCTAACCAAAAAAATAAGAACAAGATGCGGTTTTCTTTGTCTTTATTTAAAGGCTTCGTGATGCTTAAGTGAAATTACTGAGGCAAAGTACAAAAGATGAACTGTCTGAAATAAAATGGAAAGATTAAGTGCCAGGACAGAGTGAGAAAACTAAAAGTATCTAGGCTGGACATCGCAGGGTTCTGAGCCAAGCTACACCCTGAGTACCCTTGGGGATCCCGGTGCTTACAGCAAGCAGCTGGGGAAAAGCAGAGTGGCAAAAAGGATGAATCTCCTCTCCACTTGGTTGCCCAAGGGATTGGGATTGCTGTGGAACGACCACTGTGTGGTTTCGAAATTTCGAAAGAAATTTGAAGAGTCTTATGTGTTCAATTGATGCGTAGATACTAGAAACAGTAAATTCTGAGTAAAATCTAAGCAAGAAAACTTAAGTGCCATTTATTGCAACATTTCTGTCTGACTGATATGAGATCCATAGGCCAAAGTGGCTCTGAACTCTTCCGGGTAACATGGCTGACTTCTGACAAAAGTGGGACTGGGGCCATGTCTCCAAGTGCGTGTTCTTTCTGGATCGCTCCGGTGTTGGCCTTCTGCATACAAGATGGTCACTCGGACCAGAAAGCATGCAGGTGTCGTGAAAGCAGGTGGCATGTGGGGACCCATCCTTTCCAACTTCTTCTCAACTAAACATGAATGAAACCAGGGCGCGTATCTGCAGAGTGCGCGTGCACAATGCAGCCTCACACCGTTAGGAACCCTGCGCTGTATATCTTCTTTTCCTTCAGAGTCAAACTTCTGGGGTAAAAATAGATCTCTATTGATCTGTATTTACTTCCTCCCTAAAGATACAACTGCTGTCCTCCGAGTCCCTGAATCTGCCGTCTTGTCACAAGTCAGGTCTCAGGCCATACACTAATCGGGTGCGCACCTTTGCCTCTTTGCAGACCTGTCCTTCCTTGTTGTTAAGCTATCGCGCTGCCCTGTTTTGTCCTCGAGACCTCTGCCAGCAACTTTTCCCTTGACCCTGCTTTAAATGCATATGTTGTCCAGAGTCCACCCTGAGTCTCCTGCCTTCTCCCCCTGTGACCTCAGGCGTCTCATGTATCTCTGTGTTCCTCTCTCACTGACACCCACCGACGATCAGCCTTGCACAAGACAGATGCTTGTAAACACCTTCCTACGTGATAAATGCTCCTTGCGCGCCCCGTTATAGTTCCTGCTGGACACTTCACAATAAAACTCACCTTGCTGCTCTCTCAGTGTCCCTCCCCGTGGCCCCATTGTCTGTTTCTTAGTAGGTGACACAGTACTCCTTCATCCACCCACATCAGAAACCAGAGAATCCTTTACACCCTCCCTTTGGCCTCGTTGGCAAATGATAGTGATGGGTAATGTTTGCGGAGTGTTCCCCGGGGTCAGGCCTCCATGGCGAGGCAGAACCAAGGAGATGGGCCCAGCCAGGGGAGGGCCCTGGTGGTGGCCCACATGTTTTCCTCTGACACCTTCCTATAATATGAAGGTGTTACTGGATACATCAGCAATTCCCAGCACAGGCCTGGCACCACACACGCCTGTCGTAATTACCTGTGGGATGGCGGGGTTAGATGGGAATCTTTCTGTGAACATTCAGGTGACGGAAGGCCACACATTTAGCATGATTCTGGCTTTGCTGTCTCATTCTGTCTCTGTCTCTGTCTCTCTCTACACACCCACACACACCTACACCCACACATACAGCTCTATATATAACAAATAAATACATAAAGATTTATATGTAGGTGAATTTACAGATCCATTTGTATTCATTCAATACTCATTCATCAACTGTATACCAAGTGCTAACTCAATGCATACGTAAATGTATTATAGACACATCTAGATGTTTTAATTTCTCTTTTGAATTTAGCATCTCATAATGTCCAGCTGAAAGAGATGGTCCCCTTTATGACAAGAACACCCTGTAGCGAAGTGGTTTAGACGTGGCTGTGATAGTCACGCTAATACTACACTTCCATCTTCTGTATTTTTGGAAACCCGCCTAAATCAGTTAATAACTTGGGAACACCAGGTTGAACCACATTCACATCGTGAAAGACACATTTTGTATCGTGAAAGATACGAAAATGTGTCACCTATCTGGAGGGGGCAGAAAGGGGACAGAGTCCTTGTTCTGGTTTTAGGGACTCCAGTTCTGCTTTTCAAGCATTAGAGAGCACCAGTCACCCTGAGCAGGACGCCCCACGCACTGCCTGGCCTGGTCCTCGAGGCAGCCAGATGGGGACGGGGTTTATGATGGGCAGCCGAGGCGAACACAGGAGACCGGGCGCATCAGCAGCGGTTTCCCTTTCATTGTGCTTTTGTTGTTGTTGTTAAGGATTACACAAGACTTACATTTGCTGCCTTGTCCTGAAAACTTGGCTCATTGGGCCAGGCTGGGCCACCTCCCGCATGGGGACCGTGCGGGAGTAGGCTGAGCTGGGGCACAGCCCCCAGCGGCCCCGTAGGACCACACTGACCCCTCACCTGGCTTGGTAAACGTAGATCAGAGATCAGCACCCTTGATCTGCACAAGACCAGCTGCTACACATTTTAGGCTCTGCCAGCCGTGGGCTCTGGGGTAAGTGCTCAGCTGTGCACTTGTGGTACAAATCCAGTCGTGCACAGTACACACATGGATGCGTGTTGCCGTGTTCCAATAAAACTTCACGGACCAGCACCTGAAACGGAATTTCATATCATTGTCATGGGTCAGAAGATGGTCTTTTGATTTTTTTGTTCAACAATAAAAAAACGATAAAAAGCATTCTCAGTTCCCAGACCTTCTGGGGTGGGGGGTGGGGTGCAAATTTGACTAGTAGGCGCCGTTGCTGGCTCACTGCTCGCTGGACTGGAGCTCAGAGGATTGGACAAAACTACCTTCAGATGTGTCCTGTCACGAAACAGACCCCGGGCACAGGGCAGAGCAGTGACACCCGTGCTGGGCAGACTCAATCCCTGGCTGAACCAAACGTTAGTCCGAACTCAGAAGGACACAGATTAGCCAGGAAAGTAACGTGGTGACAGAAGACACGAAATCACCGGGGACCCTGGCTGACTGCCCCCAACGGCCAAGTTGCCAGGGCGTGGGCCCGGGTAGGGTAGACAGAGGGCGGTGGGGGAAACCCCGCAGCCCTGCAGGAAGACAAGGCGAAAGGCTTGTCCTGCGCCAGGACGAGGAAGCGCTTCTGGAAGCCAACCCGTAACCTTTCTACAGCAATTACGAAAATGGAGCTTCGCAAGATTGACTGGGAAATTGTAACGGCCTCATTCATTCTGGTCTCTTCTAGCAAGATAGCAATTAAAAGACGATCTTTAACGAGCAGCTCTCAAGGAGTATCCCTTTAATTATGTTCCCGGGCTTTGGCAAGTTTAATTGTATGCATTTCTCGCTTCCGTTAACCTTAAACGTAATGTGAGGCGAGGCTACAGCGCAGACTCTCTACTCTGCAAGCCCATTTTGTTCTTGGCGTCTGCAGCGCCAGCACATCCAGGGGAACAGTGGGCCTTGCACACTTCGGGCTGTTAGCGCTGCTTTGAACGGTAAGCATGTGGAGGTGAGTGTCTGCAATAATGAGCCGAGCCTTCGGGAGCAGATTTGCTGGTGTCTGATTCTGCACCCTGGAGAGAGTTTCTAGCATCGTGGGGTCCACATCGGTGTCAGCAACAGCCACTAGTGCTTGATGTACTTAAACCTTGGTGTTAATCCGATTTCATAAACCTCAGTGTAAATCAGATTTTGTTTGCCAGTCGCCTCACCAAGATCTGGAGAGACGAGACATGAGGCAGACAGCGTAGGTTTAGAAGCAAAGTAATTTTACCCCATCACGAAGGAAAAACAAACAAAATGCCAGACAGCTATGTTCAGCTACATATTTTTTCACCTAAAGACAGACATCCATAGATGATATTAGTGACAACACTTCTGCGGGGAGAAGTTACCAATGCATTCCAAGGAGGAAAACATTAATGTTTACTTCAAAAAATCATGGATTCTTGTACATTGAATCTAGACAAATACTATTTTTTGAAACTATACAAATATTATTCTAAAATTAAAGATAAAAGTGAGGCTTAATTGAGGGGTGCCTGGATGGCTCAGTTGGTTGAACATCAGGCCCTTGGTTTCGGCTCAGGTATGGTCTCACGGTTTGCGGGTTTGAGCCCCGCATCCAGCTCTGCGCTGACAGCTTGGAGTCTGTTTGGGATTCTCTCTCCATCTTCCTCTCTCTCTGCCCCTCCTGCCACCCTCCTCTCTCTCAAAATAAATAAAATAATTTAAAAAAGAAAATGAGGGTTAATACAGGAAAGTGTAGCTAAGTATATACAATGGGCATCTCTTTGGGGCACCAGAGGGAAAATCCACACGTGGGTGTATCATGTATGTACATACGTGCTTATTCTACATTAGGGGAGGAAAGGTGTGGAATAAATTATTTTGTTTTCTTCACACCAAAATGCATTCAAATTAATCCTGGTTCTTCTTTGGTACTGATCCCCAGGTATCCATGGTCCAAAAGTGTATCCACGGCTTAAGTATGTGATTGAGATGTGCAGAAAGGGTGGCCCTACTCGGCGTTGTTAGATGTGAAAGTGTAAATCAGGTACAGCCTACACCATCTTCCTGGAAACAAGTTTCCCGACCGGGTATCCTTCTTTGTTGAACTGCAATCCCACAACACGAGGGTCCTCATTTCCTGAAACCAGCATGGCCAGGACTCAAGAAGGGCTGCAATGAACCCAACTCTTCGAAACCCTTCACATTCAGTGTTATTTCTCTAATCCCACAGATATAACTAGATGTTTGCACGGCCCTCTCCAAAAACGTATCCAATTTTCTTTGGCAATTTATTACCTATTCTGGAATTCTTTTATCCAACAAGTTTTTCCTGAATTGGTTGAAAATATTTTTCCATATTTTGATATGCATTCTTAAGTAGAAAATGTTTGCATTATAAGGACCAAAAAACAAACAAACAAAAAACAAACAAAAAAACAAACAAACAAAAATGCTGTTAGGTTTTAATTCACAGTGACATAATATTCAGGCCACTCATCTTCTGGCTGTTCCACGTTTATTATACTTCTGGAAATGAAGAGAAAAACTTCTCTCCCACGTGATGTATGCTCTGCGACATAATGAGATTCCTTAGTTGAACACACAACATTTTTAGTAAATAGTTAACTGTAAAATTCCAGTCATCAGTTTTCAGTAAGAAATGCCCAATTTTATTGAAAATGTGCATTGTGACGTGAAATTTGGCCAATAACTACTTACGTATGAACCTGTCCACATACCGTATAATATGCTGGTTATGTGGCATGTTAATTTAAAACACACGTTCTCATTGACAGCTATAGTCTAAATGTCAATAGTATACAAATTAAGTGTTTCTAAAAACACATTAGACACAACAGGCAGTGTGCAGGCTGAGTGAGCACCCGAGCGGGAGATGCTGGTGATCCGTGGGCCGGGTTGTGTCAGAAACCCTCTATTTTAATTTTGTTGCCACAGCATCAAAATTTTCCAAATTCCAAGTTGAAAATACATTCTGTCCTCAGCTGTCAAATGGCTTGGAAACCCAGCTGAGCAGCAGAAAAGGCTCAGTGTTTACTCAGAACTAGTCAGCCCTGCCTTCAAACACTGTCAGAGCAAACCTGAGCTCTGAAGAGAGTTCTCCTAGATGGCCCACGAATGACACCTATACTTAATGTCAGATCACGGAGGAAACAATCATTCCAAAAATTGGACATTCTTGTTGTGTTGACTTAATTTATAAAAAGTTGTAAGTCTCAGCGTGGCTTCCTGTTTGCAGCCGACACTGTGTGATGGCCCTCCTTCGGTCCCCAGAACACTTCCCACGGCCCAGTCACGCTGTCCATGTGCTCGCGAGTCCTTCAATCTGAGTAGACACCACAGTGCTGACTGGTTGATCGAACGTGAGCGCCAGCTTCAGTGACCATTTTATCCCCTATCTTGTGTTCCCTTCTACGTGCATATTAACTAGAGTTTCTGGGACAGACGTTACAGGATTTAATTATTAACGGCTACATTATTAATGCTACTACTTAGGAGAATAATATGTATCCAGCACCTACAAAGTACTGGCCAAATGTTACTTGACATTCGAATTCATTTAATCTACACAACAGCATGCGTGATAGTGCTATGATCCCATTTTGAGGATAAAGAAGGTGAGGGACGGATAGATGAAGTAGCTTGCACCAATTAAGTAACTTGCTGCTGTCGCAGCCAGAAAGGAGAGCGTCTGTCTCACACAAAACTCAACTTCAGG